>REGM01000086.1:619044-707061 GCA_004194415.1 Aurelia aurita | reverse complement strand
TTTCAAATGTCTCCGTTTTCAAATGACTCCGTTTTCGGATGGTCTTGAACCGTTTCCATTACTCCGTTTTCGTCAAGAGGGCTTGGCATGAAAACGGAGGTGTTTCCATTACTCCGTTTTCATTCGCTTTCATTTCCTTTGTTCGAAGATTTCCTGCTCTTTGTTTTCTGGCGCCAAGTTGGTCGTTGCTATGGTAGCGTTGTCGAATGACTCCGTTTTCGGTGTTTCCATTAAAAACGATGTGTTTTCGAATGACTCCGTTTTCAAATCACTCCACTTTGAACAGCGTTTTCAAATGTCTCCGTTTTCGAGCGTTTTCAATGGAAACAGAAGCCGAAAACGGATACATTCCGCTCCGTTTTCATACAAAAACGGAGTAATGGAAACGGGGCCAAACAGAAAATGATTTTTTTCACGAAATGTTGCTTATTTTGCAGATAAAGAATATTTTCCCAGAGATGTATGTCCCTGAAATTATTCACCAATTGGTGAGGATATTCACCGAAAAAGCTCATTCAATAGTCCCTTCGAAAAACAAGGGATCATGAAAATTAGAGCACCTTCTCCCATTTGTAAATAAAGATCAAGGACTATAACTATCTTTTGTATATTTCATAAATTGTTCTTTTTAATTAAAAAATAATTTTAGCACGCAGCATTAATCTTGCCGATGAAACCCACCAGCAAGCAAACTCTTTTAAACATAAAAGCTTCATAATCTTAGAAATATTCTTTGAAAAGTTCATAACGAAAGCTTCCTTTTATGCAGGTGCTGAATCTATCTGACAAGGAACAAACCGAAACTGAAACTGATCAACAGGGCGATCTCCCATAGCGAACTTTACAGGTTGGCCCAAAGAAATCTACCCACTCTTTGAAGACTCGCAACTCGTGAACGCTCCATATAATTCTAAATATTGCAATTCATATTTCCTGCTAAACGTTTATCTTAGATTTTGATATTTTTACTTATAAGCACTTATTTCCCAGATGCAGTTTTGTTAAGTCCAACAATTCTTACTTCTTTGAAGGTTCGATTCAAATTTTGATATTTTCACTGTAACGAAGGCTAGCTATCTCATTGCTATATATGAGAAAAACTAGACCCACTCATGGAAATAATTTTTTTTGAGTATTTTACTTGGTGTTGAAGTGTCTGATGTCTTTACATAAATACTTCAAGTTACAATACAAGTAGGCCTCCCAGAGCAAGGCATGTGATCAATTAAAATTTCTATTCAATCACGCATTACAGCAATTTTCTCTATTCATGTGATCAGTGTGAATAGCAACCAATAATTTGACGATAATTTGATGGATGTTGACAGGTTGGGTATACGCTGGCCTTATATATGGACACATTACCTTTAACTCTCACACGAGAACTTAGTTTAAGATAATTTTTTCTGTGTCTATGCAGAGCAGCTTTTGGATAAGATTTCAAATATTTTTCTGTTTGCATTGGGAGCTCTCTACATCGTTTTATTGTCTTTCCAAATGAGTTAATAAAACAGGTATTGTTACCAGTCTACATTAACTTGTCAGCACTGTAAGCGTTGTACTATTTTGTCATCTTCTGTGTACTGTATTTCATTGTTTTGGCTTGAAGGAAAATTAAATTCAAAGAAAAGGATGTAATCTTTCCGCGGCAAAATACTCTGAGTTGGCATGACATGTGCTTAATTGCTGGTCAGCAAAATAAGAATGTAATAAACTTAAATTTAAGCTGAAGCAACTTCGGTTTGTTGTCAGGTCGAATCAATGTAGACATGTGGATGATCTTCCAAATCAAATTCTTGTGGGTTGTAAGAGAATAACTAGACATGCGAAAGCGGAAGGATACGAGAAAAAAATCTATTTTCCAATCAAACATTTTGATTCCAAATTTTACAGGAAATCTGGAAAATTATTTATCTGCTTTTTTTGCTATAATTGATGGAGCTGCTTGAAGCTAAGAATCAAATTTTACAGGAATACGCACAATCGCATCTTTGTTTTACCGTCAGGATTAGCGGCCTCTTTCCGGCTACCGTAACCAGGGAGCACTCTTTAGAACCTAAACTGTAACTGACTTAGCTGCGGTAACATTTTATTCGTTCATTGCCAAATCAATGGCTTTATTATCTGGGGAATTCGTNAATCAAACATTTTGATTCCAAATTTTACAGGAAATCTGGAAAATTATTTATCTGCTTTTTTTGCTATAATTGATGGAGCTGCTTGAAGCTAAGAATCAAATTTTACAGGAATACGCACAATCGCATCTTTGTTTTACCGTCAGGATTAGCGGCCTCTTTCCGGCTACCGTAACCAGGGAGCACTCTTTAGAACCTAAACTGTAACTGACTTAGCTGCGGTAACATTTTATTCGTTCATTGCCAAATCAATGGCTTTATTATCTGGGGAATTCGTTGTAACAAACGTACCACTGTTTTCATTGACATAAGATACCTCCAATAATATGTGTGTTCCACCATGGGCGTTAAGAAACGCGGTAGTTGTTCCTACAACAGATGTTTTTCCTCCCTGGGTCCCTATGCCGTGAAGATTGTTGTTGTTGTGCCTGGTTTTCCTTGTATCCCTGTGTTCTGATTTGAGTGGTTCTACAAAAGCAGTTAAAGGCGTTCACTGATGAAACGTATTTTTCTCTCTCTTTTGCTTACGTTCAAAATGGGCCTAGCCTAGCCACGTAGCCAAAGCTATGAGCAGTGTAGAAAACTGTCGAGGATTGCATTACCTGCCTAAAAGACACTTGGCATGTGGCCCAGTTGGATGGTAGAAGATTTGAATAAAGTTTCTATGATGGCTGGCGGGTTTTTTGTTTCGGCAGCATCTTGTTCACTGCCATCTTGATCTTCTCTTCCACCACAGCTTTGCTTCGGTTTCCTGTACCTAATTGAATTGAATTTCCACACAACATATAAATTCAGATTCTGCATGTAACCCAACCGTGTGCGTCTTTAACGCTGGTGTTACTGCTTGCCATTTGCGCGTTGGCTATTTGCCTTAAACGGAGGATCGTTTTCATTGACAGGTCACGTCACCGCTTGCGGTTGTGCATTTCTAAGCAGCCTTTTTCGCTCTGGCTATCTGTCTCAAAACGGAACATTGTTTTCATTCACATAATAAGATGACTCAAACAAAATTTGTGATCAACAGAAGCGCTTAAAGCTGGTGCTATCGCTTGCGGTGGAGCATTTTTCCGCGTCCTTTTGCGTTTTGCCTCTCTGTCTCTTTTAATTGTCACCAGGGCGTTTTAAAGTCGACTATCAAAGGTCTAGAAATGACTGAAAGTAACAGACACTTCCAACAACATTAATCAACAAAGAAGCAGTTGACGGTGGTGTTGCCGCTTGCGGTTAAACGCTTAAACGTTTCTCCGCGGCGGCACTTCGCGCTTTTGGCTATCTGTCTCTTTTAAAGGATTTCTTAAATCATCAAAACAAAGGCATCGGAAAAGACTGAATTGAATCCGCTTTTGTAATGCGTTCTATCTTATCTACAAAAATCTATAACTTTGTTGCTTCTACGTTTACGTAAACACATTGAGAAAAATGAGCGATTGAGGAGCGTTGAAAAGACTTGCGGCTTTACGGATAACCTCCTAGTTCTTTGTTGGAGCATACAGTAAAACCAGACCCTGAGACCCAAGGACACTATGACCGTTAAGTACTAAAATGAGAGAGGACCTTAAACACCAGCAGTCCTAGGACCACGTCTTAATATTATAAAAGTAGCAAAAACCGTGGGACACGACTGAGAATAGTGGCTAGAAAACTGAAGCTAAACCTTCAGTGTAGCGAAATGTATTGTGTAGTGTAGTGTTGTTGTGACTGTTTAATTAATAGATTATTGTACATATATTCATTGTAAGGGTCATTCATAGTGGGGACTAGATGACCATGTGTCTTTTCCCGCTATGATTGGCTCAGAGCATTGTATTGTAGTTGATTTTAATATTATATAAAACAAACTAAACGTTAGAAATGCTCTTCCGTAGTAATGCTTATAAAACACATTGAATTGCTAAGTGTTTTATTGAAGCTTCAAGCATCAAAAGAATACTTTTTCAAAAAATTTGTTCACCATTACATGTGGTCTAAACAATGAAAGTAAGGCAAGGCAGCATTCTTATTTTTATGATATCAGAACCTTTGGTTCTAAAGGTCTTAGGACCGCTTGTGTTAAGCGTCCTATTTCGCATTAGTACCAAACGATCCTAGGTTCCTAGGGTCCCAGAATCTGGTTTTTACTGTATGCCCTTTGTTGGTCTGCTCTACTACACATCAATACAGTTATGTTATTAAACAAAGGGCTTTAATAAAGGGATGAAGATTTTTTGAGGGCCTTGCCCAGATCGCAAAGCATTCTTTTTCAAGATTAAGATTCGCTGTGCAAACTTAGCTACCGCCGCTGAGATCCTAATGTATTCCTATTAATTCACAAATGTTGTTCCTACGGTGCCAGAAATTAACTTTTTTGGTCTTCTTGGGGGCTGAAAGTTTATCTTTCAATGTCAGTTTCAATACTCGATCTGGGTATTTCGAGGCATATAGATGTAGTAGATGGGGGCAAAGCATAGACATAGAAAAGTGTCAATTTTTCCGAAATAGTTGTCCCTTATTGGCAGAGAAGTACCCTCTAGAACCCCAGTGGGGGTCACTCACTATATTCACTGCCAGATCTGTGCCCCTCATACCGATGGGGTTTGCAAGGGAATATTCCTTAACACAGGGTCGAATTTTGGTAAAAGTCCCTTAGAATGGGCCAAAATGCGAAATTTCTCGAAATCATATTGTTTAACAGGGCATTCATTTTCATTTCATTTTAATTTATTTATACACAAAAATCCCTTCAGCTATTTAACACTACAAAAATATACAGTTTTATTAATCAATATAACATAAACAAAAAGAAAAATACCGAAGCCTAATGTAATTGCTGTTCTTCCAGGGAGTCGTGTTTTAATTGGATTTCAGCTCACCCGCATGACGTCATCGTGAGGGGGCATCAAAATCTCGAAATCGAAAGCTCAAAATCTCAAGAACTAAGTTGAAATGTTAGCTACACAATAAGAATCAGTTTGAAGGAATCTGATCAATAGCTTGCAGACTACGGACTTGCAAACGTTTGAACTTTGTTTGCCTCACCCGGTACATGAAGATTAAAGAACTTCAAGATGAACTGAGAGAAAGTACTGTCGACCTGCATTGCATAGCAAGAAAGCATAAACAAATGCATAAAGTCTACAAATTTCAAACGAAAAATTCAAAAGACTTACTCAGCAGGAAGACACCAAGTCCTTGGAAATATTCCATAATCTTTTGGAAACTGCTTCCACAAGCGATTCATATTCCTTGCCAGAAGATCTTTTCTGCATATCTCACTCATGCCCGGAAAATGATTTATTTTCTGCGAAGAATTATCATGGTCTTAACACGAGAACGAATAATGTCCACAACTAAAAAACTATTCATCATATACTGTAAATAATTGTCCTTATCTCCTTTCAAATATCGTTCTTACAAAGATGAGATGCAGCAGCTTAAGAGACTACATTAACATTCGAATGTTTCCGACGGACAAGTTTCGGACAAGAAACTTTGGACAAAAAAGTTTGAAAAATTGTAAAAAATTTTCTTTTTTACGGCTTATTGGTCAAATCTTTCTCTTGAAATCGGTTATAGTTGCATAGAATTGACCTAATTTTAACCAAAGACAACCACTTAATGCTTCAAATCGACATATCATGAGCCAAAACTTTTAACCAACAAAATTTGGGACACTTTAAAGACATTTTAGAATTTCAATGAATTAGTCAGAGGGGAACAATTTCAGACTGAAAATTACTTTTCTATGCCCATTTCATTGCCCTCTGAAATCAAGATGCAACAGAAGTAATGACTCACTCAAGATGATTTAGGTGACAACAATTAAAACAAAATACCACTTACGTGATATTTCTTCATTTCCATAACACGTTCAAGACTAACTGAATAATCTGTCCAATACAGTATGTAGTCTTCATCATCATTCACTTCACGAAAGCCGAATTTTTTCGTCATTCTTCGCACTGAAGGAATAAATAACGGATGGATTTAATTTTAAAGAAAATCTTTTTCGGCACCCCAGAGAAGAGCCATGGCTGGAATAGAGATAAAAAGAGAGGTGGTCCCTTCTAGGGAAGCATTGGGCTCTTTATTTTCCCATAGGGACAACCCTTTTTGCATACGAGGCACATTTGTTCTTCTTCAATAAAAACAGTGTAGCTTCATATTAAGAATTAAGCTTGCACTCTTATCAGACAGTCTTCCCATATTGATACTTTGACTATGACTTCAGTCTGTCTCACATTAGATGTCAGGCAAAAATATCTGTCATTAAAGGGAATAACCTGAGTTAAAAGATGAGATCTCATAGGTTTATAAATAACCAATTGTAATTGATAATCCAGCAAGTGGGCAAAGAAAGCAAAGCCAAAGAAAACAATAGAGTGTTTTGGTTTTTCTTTATCCTATTTATAGACGGGCGCCTTATAGCTCAGGTCATTCACTTAAAAATATTACAGAATTTTGCAAGGAGTAATTTTGCGTTAGCACATATCTCACCTAACATCTAATGCGAGACAGATTTCAGTTTATCATATTCATGGCCAATTCTATTGAAATTCACATGCCGAGAGGGCATGATAAAATTTCTAGCAATAACTCCGGTCTTAATCAGTCAATTGGTTTCAACTAACAAACACCTGCCCAAGATGGATGCAGGTTTGTTAGCACTTACCTACACAATGGTTGTATGACTGAGAAATGTGAAATTTTGCATTGTGAAATATTTATAAACCAGATATTTCTGGCTTGAAATATCTTTATACAGCATCTGAGTATCTCTGATTCATGAAAAATTTATGCCTAATGGTGATATTTTTCTAGTTTCATGCATTGAGATACTTTCTGGTGTGTCTATGAAATAATGTTATGTAATTAAAGGAAAAATCAATAATTGAGTACATCTGGCATGCAGTCAAAACATTCATTAATGCATCACTTTCACGATTTAATGAAGATATATTGAATTGCGCTATGCAGACCAAACATACTTGATAGCTATTACCAAACCCAGGATGCAAATCTTTTTCACTAGTTATATTGTTTCGATGAGAAATAATCCCTGTAATAAAGATTTGGCACCTGGACAATAAAGCACCTTGATTGATAGAAAAAACAGCTGGAAAAGAGGATTTGGACAAAGAAATTTAGAAAAATATACCTACCAGATTCATACTTGCAAGTTGTCAAGTTAACAGCAAGCCACCTGAATAAGAGAGAATATTATGATAATAGACTGAGCCAAAAATATCAATGGTATGCAACCTTAACAGCTAAATAAAAAATGCACCTCAGCACACTGAGACCCTGTTTATATGATACTGGGTGATGCCAAATTAAAATGCCTTGAAATCACACCGTTTTGGCATTGCATTTCACGGTACCAGTACAAAAAGGTGTGCAAATGTTGTGAAATGAAAACTGAGTCTTAATTGGCTTGATTTGATAATGGCTTCTTGCAAACAGACTACGTAGACAGTGCAATTTTGAACAAATTTTAGAAAAAGACTTGTTTTTTATCGCTCTCTTTTGTTTCACACTATCGTTTATCAACTGAAGTTCGCTTCCTGCTTGACACATTTTTCCACTTTTATATCTTCATCTCAATGTAATAGACGATTCCGGAAAAGATGGCGTCGGGGGGCATTTGACCAAGATGCATTGCGTTTTATAATGGAATCAACAGTGATTCTATAGAAATTCGATCATCAAACGCAATNGTGAAATGAAAACTGAGTCTTAATTGGCTGGATTTGATAATGGCTTCTTGCAAACAGACTGCGTAAACAGTGCAATTTTGAACAAATTTTAGAAAAAGATTTGTTTTTTATCGCTCTCTTTTGTTTCACACTATCGTTTATCAACTGAAGTTCGCTTCCTGCTTGACACATTTTTCCTCTTTTATATCTTCATCTCAATGTAATTATCATCACTTTGTTTTTACCACCTCGTAGTTTGATAATAACTTTATTGTAATTCAGATGGTGTGGTGTGTAACTGATGACGATTGGTGGCCAATTAAATTCCAATTGAGTTTATTACCACACTATTGTAGATATGGAAACTGTTTTCAAATCGTTTTTGTACTGGTACCCAGTAAATACAATACTGAAATTGTGTGATTTCATGCTGCTTGCATTTCGCACTGGCATCGTGTAAACTGGATCTGAGATTTCAATGCTTTTAAAACAATGGTTCTATTGTTCTGATTAATGCGGTTTGCAGGATTGATGAAAAAGATTCTATATTGATTGTTTGCATTTAAAATTGGCCCTTTACCAGAAAAAACGTTCCTTTTTCCAGCTTCCTTTGTTACAAAAGGCCTATTTTTTCAGGTGAAATTTTGGACCTCAAGTTCTTTGATGCGTGAAATCAAGTTTCCGTGTTTTAAAAACCATGTGAGAAATTTCACTGGTGTCTCAAGCACATTTTGTCTGATTAAGTGCCTGAATCTTCCATTGTTCATAAAATGTTGGACTTATTCAAGGTAGATTGAATGTTTTTTGTCTGTTTGGTAATTGTCTCTTGTGTTAGAGGACTCCCTAGCCATCCAGTATCAGTAAGAAATGAAGGCCCTTTCCGCCAAAGATCTTTGGCAGAGACAACTCTTGGGAAATTTTTTTCGCCAGCATATTATTCCTATTCTCCCCAACAACACTGCAGGCCAGTGAAAAGGAAATGGCTTGGGAAGGACACAACAGTCCCTGCTGGTCTTTTTGTTTTTGTTTACTAAAAGTCTTTTAGTTTCATGGTGGTATTTAGATGAAGATATGTTGCTTTATGGCAGGAGGGCATCAAATCTCACAAAAGGAACCGCACAAATATTTTACCTCTTTCTCTTTCTTTTCACCTTCGGCTTCGCGGTCTTCGACTTCGCTTCATCTTCTTTTGGCGCATCTTTCTTCTGGGCCTCTGAGCTTTCTCCATCAGCTTGGTAGCTCGTCGTCGCATCATTTGACTCTTGTGTTGCAAGCTCAGTTTCATCTTCACTGCAGTCATCATCCTCTCCTACTTCGCTGTCTGAGCACCCAGGTTCTTTTTCATCTTTTTCTACAACCATTTCGTCTGTTCATGAGCAAAGAAAGGATGTTTCTCTAAACATTTTTAATGGAGAAGTGTTTAGGCCAACCGACCGAGCGGCCCTGCTGTTTCGTTGCTAAACTGTTGCCTTAGCAACTCCAGGATCTTTCAACTAGTGCCCAGTTTCCTCTGTGCAGACACGAACAAGGTTAGTGATATTTGCTTGCAGTTTTGTTTTTCCTATTAGCCGTTTTTCCCATAATAATTCACAGAAAGATTTGCATCAATATTTTGAAGTTTTAGTCGACAAATTGGATTGTTTGATATTTGCGTCCAACACTGGTCACAGAACAATCATGTGATAAGGTCAAAAAGGGACTTACGAAAAAATTGAAACGATCGTAATTTCTAAACTTTTTGAAAAAACACAGAATAATTTTCAAGAAAAGCATAGTTTATGAATGACTACAATATGGTATCAAGCACAAGTCTTTCACTCCTCTGGTCTAAGATTTAGAAATTTTATGACGTCACATCCTCAAACGAGATGAAATATATAAAATACGCTGTAATTTCGAAATGTTCAAGATTTCTGAAAAGTCCAAAGGTAGAATTATAGCAAAGTAGCTAAAATTCAAAGAAATTGGTCATAGAATTTCACATCAACCATTTCAAAGATTTGGAACCTGGGCTCAAATGAAATGATTTATTAAAATTTACGCACAATTCATGATCGCAGATCTCGGTAAAATGAAACTTAACTTTTTTTTCTCCCTCACTACTTATCAAAATTTGACTTAATGTTTTTCAGTTGACGTTATAGCTTTCCCAAATGAATTTCTTGTAAAATACTTCTTGTCCGCTGATGGCAACCCAGAAAATTCCTTCCCAGTGTAAGCAATCTTGAATTTTCCTCTCATAAAGTTTCGCTTGATATAAATGGAAACTTACTTTATATAGGGTATCTGTTTCCTGTATAGTTGATGGTGGGCTTTAAAGCCATCAATAGCAGCGAATTCTTACATCACTAGCGTTGAATCCCTGGCTTGTTGTTATCAAAGCTCGGAAAATTTCCTGGCAAATTTGTTCAGGATGCGGCAACCATTGGCAACTTCCAACTGTTGCAATCTGAATTTAAACAAGAATAGCCAACTTTTGATCATATTAAATCGTTGCCAAGAATTTTAGTCTGTGATGTAACAGTTGTAGGCTATTCCAATGCAGTGTTTTTGCACGAATAACCAAAACTGTCTTTCGGTTGATCTGCTAATGGACAAATACCAAGAAATCTTTCTCGTTTACATTCTAGCAATGCTAGTGAGCAACAATTGAACCTTAGTGAGGGTCCAAAGAAAATCTTGTTCAGAAGCACAGGCTGTTATTGATTCAGTCAACTACAACGATAGCAGGTCAGACGGACAACTTTTAGACAAGAATCTGACATCGTTAAAAAGATCCAGTATAGAATTAGAGAAGAGCAGAGCTATCTCTTCGGTAACAGCTAATGTGCTATGCAGCATACGTATCGGAAAAGCGACTTACTACACTGCTTCTGTTCACAACCTTGCCGTCAGGAACGCATGCATCAGAGCTGGAAGTGGACGAATAGGGTCTGTACTAAGACGTCCAGTCTGCCATCAACGCTTGGCCCGATTGGTTGCAGTATATAAACCTGTTGTCTGCCATAACGCATCCAAGTTGCCCGATCAGAACACGTCCTGAAAGAAAGAATTTATTTCTGGCTTGCAATTCTTGAAAATTCGATGACAATTTACGTACAGCTTTAAAGCTGTTTAAGTACTCGGCAAAGGTAAAGAAGAAACAATCTAAGATCATTAACGAGTTTTCCAGGATAAATCCAAATAGCTTACCAAAGAACACATAAACTGTCATCAAATATGACCGATTTTGCAGAAAATTAACACTTTCCTGCCGCTTAAATGTTGCGGGAATTCAATGCTTTATAACAGAAACACGATTTCTGAAATTGTGGTATGGAAATGTTAAGCCTCTTTACCTTATATTAGGATATTTTTGTTCTGTTTCTGCAAAATTGCTTTATCCGTATCCTTTGGAAAAGCCACAACGACTCAAAAAAGATAGTTTCCGCGAAAAACCCGAGTATATTTTATCTCCAGATAATAAATGAAATTGCAAACATATTTGCACCTGCTCATTAAAAGTTACCAAAACAAAGTTGAGCTCAGCAGTCTCGAATCGAGGCTGTTAAAAATATTTGAAAAATCAATTTGACCGCGTTCGGGAGAGAGTACTGGACGCCAGGGAAGCTCTTCGTTGCGTTATGTCAGATTTCTTCCGTGGAGCCCAGGCCTCTTGGTCGAAAACTACGTCAGGAAACCAGCTTGGGGTTCTCTATGGCGGAGAATACCACCAAGGTGCAAGGAAGCCAGCAACATTTATATTTTATGGACAGCTCTACAGCATGTGGCCTGCGGCATACACAACGAACTACCTCTCGAGTACTCATTTAGCGACCTCGAAAAGATGGACAGCAGAGCTCACTGTTGGTCGTGCAGTGCCGAAGACGGGATTCCTACCTACGCGGGTAGACCTCACACAAGCTTCGCAACATTGCGCCTTAAGCATTTGGCCACACCTGCGCTGACCCTGCGGAAAATTCCAAACACTGCGGAAAATTTGTCGACTGTTTGCTTGGTACTGCAGTCCTTTAAATTTTGGCGCCCCTCCCTCGTCTTTTCGCTCCCTTGATTGGTTGCATTTGCCTTGCTTGGAAACCCTCGCAAACAAACATTTCGAGGCATTTATGAATTTTTAGGAGTTACGCAACTTACATTTTGGAGCTACTAACTCAAGTACTTGTCTATAACGGGGAGACTAAAAATGCCCATCTCCACTCATATACTCGAATGATAACAAAACCCTCAAAACTTTTGTAAACCGAGGAAAAACTAAGCAAGCAAATACAATTTTCACGGATCTCCAGGTTCTTATCTTCTCGACATTGGTTTTTGACTCACTTGGTTCTATAATTTTCGTGCATTTCGACATTTTTGAGTATGTGAAAACTAACGACAACAAGTTCGATTTTCTGTATGTATTTTATGGCGAAAATTAACTGCGATCTCTCAACTAACAACGTAACTGGAGAGACTTCCCACCATACTATTACACAAAAAAGATTTTGATCTATTTACATGCAATGCCTTATCAGAAATTACTGTGGCATCGATCTCCGCTACGAAATATCACGTATCTAACACAAGGATTTACTACAAATACTATTTACAGATGTATCAATTCTTATGTACAATATTTTATGATGGTAAAATTTAGCTACATGAACAGGAGGCATAACAAGAGATGCTGGACAACAAGGCTCCCGCCTAAGTCCTTGATTCTTTCTTGTGCTGGTTGACACGGATAACAAGGCCAATGAAAAACAACTCTAAGCAAATAGGTGACAACAATGCAACAAGGTGAGTAAGTTTTGGGGCCAAAAATGGGAAATTCGTAACTATTTTGGAGGTGGAGGGAAAATATGCCTCTCGTGCATCCACTTGGAAAGTTTTAGGCAAACATTTCTGCTTGTGTGTTCGAAGCGATAAAGCTGAAAACAGTTTCTTGAAGGAGCAATGTCACGCAGCCGATTGGCTATCAAAAACAATGGATCCCTTTGTTGTAAATACAGGCGCCATTCTTTACCTGGCACTCAGTGTAAAACAATAGGATCCTATTGTTTCAGGAGCCAATCAGCCGCGTGACAGTACTCTATAAAAGATGACACTTGCATCGTGGACACAAGCCTGGGAAACATAACCAATGTCCAGGGGACGAGTGAATAATCAAAGTAACTAATTTCTACCATCACAACTATTTACAATTTACCAAGGTCAGTAGTTAATGGTTCTCCGTGGCTAAGTGCTAACATACTATCAAGTATATACACCGAAACGCACGAAAAATTAATCAGGAAAAGTTGAAACTGAGCGTAACATCACATTCTGAGCAATCAGGGATCAGTGGGTGATTTATCAGATGCCTTTGGGACTATTTAGGCCGTACACAGTAGAGGAGCTACAACTGTGGCGGACACTGGGGGGCGAAGGGGTGCAGTCGCCCCCAATGTTGGGTAGAACAAAGACTTTTTGTTTGAAACCAATGGATATAAACAATGCTTTTCAACTGAAACGATAGCTTGGCACCCAATATTTGGCAAAGTGTCCGCCACAGAGCTACAATGAAGAGATAAAAGACCAACTGCAATAGCACCAAGATGATATCCTCTTTCATATAAAACCAACCATACTGTAAATAAAGTTCCAACGAAGATATGTAAGGGGAGTAAATCTCAGTTGTGTTTTTCATAAACTTACGACAGCAATTTTTGGTTATTGCTATCATTTAGTGGCATTTCATTCTTCTCCATGTATTTCTTTAATATCAAGGGCTGGCAATGTATCATGTTCTTTGGGCACTCAGAATGCGATGTTACGTTCACAGAAAGTTGATTCTTAAAGGAATTGAGTCCACATAAATATCGCGACTTCGCTGGGGGTTATATGACTTTTCATGTGATCAGTTTGGTTACCGTGGCGACAGAGATAATAACATGTGATCAGTAAGCGCACCTAATCTTCATGTTTTGTCCTTGCGGTGCGAGAGTGAGCCAGAGCGAAGAGATAAGATTGAAAAGATGTTTCGTATTCCAAACGCGGAAGAGATCGATCTGTTGGACACAATAGATGCAGCTGCAGTCAGTGACTTACTTATTTTCCAACAAAACCGCCCAGAACAGTGGAGACAAAATTAAGTACATCAACGATTTATAGTCTCGACTTTCGACCAGGCCTCGTAGGCCCATCGTTGATATCACTGTTCCACGAAGTTTTGTCAGTCTCTTGTGCTGATCTGTTCTCCACAGTTCTTAAAAGCCATGCCAGCAAATCTACATTAAAACAATATCCCAAATCATTTCTCAATTTATAAAAATCGTTTAAAACTCGCCTTGTTTCTTCTTTTTCTACTCCCAAGCCGAGAGACACGCGTTTGGCCGCCATTAAAGATTGTTCGACACTCGAAGGAGATGTTCATGTGATCAGTTTAACCATANAGGGCGGGGACTCGAAACCACAAACCTTCAGATTGGTAGTCAAGGGCGCTACCATCGAGCCATCCCCATTCTTTAAAGGGCTATGTGGCAACGATAAAACTTCGGTCCTTGGCAGACCCATTCTTCAACCCCTTGGCTAAGTAGCTCACTTCGTGCTGAATAAACTGATCCTTGATAGTCTAAACAGGCCAGGCAGGATGACTGAGACCGTTTAGCGGTAAACACAAATCATAATCTAAAACACTCTGAATCAATTTGTACAAAGATTTACGGATTACCGATGTATGAACATTGTCCCAATTTCAACAATCAATAAGATATTTGAAAATAAATACACAGAAAGATAAATAGGCTAACCCAATCTTTACACCTCAGAAGAAAGAACGAATTTGCAAGGCAGCGAGCGCAACGAACGGACAGGTGAAGATGAAGTTGTGGCTTTTAGCGCCAAGCGCTGGGATCACAGAAGTAGAGAAGACCTAATCGAATCCACGACCCCTTGTCATGATGCTGGGTGTTGGTGGGGCCGAACCCCATCCGCCTGACTGTTTTAGCTGAAAGTCAGTGGATTAGAACACTGCGCCACAACACCTTAAGAAAGTTCGTCAAATTTAAAGACCGAACATGTTCGAACTGCGAGATTCACGAAAATAGGATGCTGTAATTTAAGTTATTTAGCTGAACGTGGTGATCTTGAAAATACAGGTGACGCTGGTAATGGCCAAAGATTCTACGAGCTACCTATAAAAGTGGCGATAAGGTCTTTTGTTCTGCATCTGTTCTTTCCGTTTAGTTTAAACGAAATATGTATGCGAATCAATGATTAGCTCTCTACAGAAATCCTTTTCACTTTATTGGGTTGTTAGGAATTGCGCCCTTGTTGCGTTGCTGAAAACTGTTTAGGATTTAAGTCACGTTCGGCTCACCTTGCAAATATAAATTTTTAACATAATTTCACTTGTTTAAATCAACGCTCTAAGGGATTCAAAATAAGAGTAGTATAGTTAGCTATCAGTGGCGTTAAAACAATATAAACTCTCTAGAGCAACGAGTCTAATCCTAGTAAAAAAGATAACACAAAAATTTCCATATGGAACAAAGAAAACTATACCTCCAATTGTGAAGAGCTACTGAATAGAAACTATAAAGTTGAAAGATTGGAAGATAAGGAAGGAGTGAAATGGGAAGACCACAACAATGGGTTTGAGTAAGTTTACAAAAACAAGAAGGCAATTCAATTGCGATCAATTTGATATGAAATCGCAACAGTTAAAAAAGGATTTTTGTACAATAACAAAATAAAATTGTCCAAATTTGACCTATTTACAATTTGACCTTATTGACGTTGAGTCTTCCCATTTCAATGTGGATGAAAGAGTTGTCGAGATACCTATACTTATATACAATGGATATTCTCAGCAAATGAATATTTTTGCTTCAGTTGAAGGGGTCATTTCCATTCAATTACATGACATGATGCGACGAAAGCTTTCATATCATGACAGAACAACATTATCAAAAGATTCCCTGCCCCTTTTTAAGTTAAATGGCAAAACTTAGCTTAAGAGACCAGATACTAGAAAATTTGACTTAAATCTGCCGATTATTCCGATTATGCAAATTTTATGCAAATTTTGAAGAACCACTTAAATAAAAGGGTTGGCTTTGGTGCTATTTAACCAATTGGTATCTGCCTCCACAAACAAAATTATCACTGAGGATTGTCCTATAGGCATCTAGACTTTGTGTAAATGTAAAGATGAAGTAAATAAATGTATGGAAAATAGAAAAAAATAACTTAGGCATATTGATTTGACCTAAATTCATGGAAAATCATATTTACACGCTTATTTACACTTGGCTGGAATCTCCATCACGTTGCACTATGTGACGCTGGTAATGTGTAGTCCAGAGTATATTTCTTGTATTTAGATTCATACGCATTCATTCTTGAACAAAGTCCTGTAAAGTCTGGTCTCTCGTTTGGATCTTCTCGCCAACAGAGCCTCATGTTTGTATACCTGTCGATATTAGAATGTAACAGAACATGAGCATAAAACGAAACCAGTCAAGTTTGTATCATAGTAAGGTAGAGGTTCCCACAGGTTTGCAGTTATGAATGCCACGAATGTGCCCCAATTTGGTTGATAGTATAATAAAAAACTGGGCCTTCTGTTTCTATGGTAAACAGCTTCAATCTTGGCTGATAAGACTCTCGGTAGAATAGAAAGAAACTTCTAATCATATCATATGGAGCTTTGCAGCACTTCAAAAGATCTCTCGTCAAGCTACATGGTTAACTCTTACATAAACAAGTTTTCTCTGAATTATAGAAACACAGTGGCCAACTCTCTTGGAATTAAATGGCTGATGATAGAGACAAATACTTACATTTCTTCAGGGCAATTCTTTGGTTGTCCTAATCGATTGCCTTTTAGTAAATGTTGCTCCATATCTGAGCTGTCTATTCCAGAATAAGGTTGTTTGCCTAGAGTCATCAGTTCCCATAAAACAACACCAAACGACCACTGTAAATAGAAACAAATAATTTGCTAGACTGTTACAAAAACAAGTTAATGTCCCTAGGTTTATCTCCAAAGTCCAAACTCTAAGCAAAGAACAAACAGGTCTATCCAGAATTATTGCTTGAAAATTCAAGGCATTCACAAAATAGTAAATAAAAAACACTACATTACAAATTTGGAAATTATGGGAAATACACTGCCAAGAACACAAAAACTCGAAAATAATGCCTTACACTCAAAACCTCCATAACATGGCTTAAAATGGAACAAACGTCTTAATTTTTAGAATCTCAAGAATTATTCTTGTGAATAAAATCTTTAATCTGCCAATCCTTCAATGCTTTCACTACAAAACAGATTGCCAAGCAAAATAACTCACCACATCACTCTTTTCTGAAAATACTCCATTCAAACTTTCAATTGCCATCCATTTGATCGGCAGTTTCGTTTTCTTTCCCATGACGTAACTATCATCATGACCAACTTCTTTTGCCAGTCCAAAGTCAGAAATCTTTATTTCTAGCTGTTCACTGACCCTATGGAGAAGAAAGAGGAGATTTATCAAATAGTATGCTTAGCCTTTACTATAAACCTATGATATCTATAAACATAAAACACACTCTTATCTAAGTTGGTCTATACAGGAGAGGAGAAATTACGGTGCCGAGGTTGTGTGTATCTTCTGGTCCAAGTAAACTCAGCCAGGCTCTCTTTAGGGCATTAAGTCACCAGATTTGCAAATATAACAAATTAAGGCGTCCCACATTGATTGCCCATCAATGGATAATGCTTGCATAGCTTATTAAGCACAGTGGCAGACATGCAAGGAGAAAGTCTCAAGTTTGACACTTGGCCATACCACTATTTTTTAAGGAGTTGCTATTCCAAACTTTTCACCAAAATTATGTATCTACGTTTTAGTCTTTTAAGTGAAACTATGGCATACTTACATGCAATTTCTAGTTGCCAAATCCCTGTGCACATATCTCATGTTTGACAAATACTCCATTCCTCTGCCTATCTGAAGACCAAAGTTGACAAGTTGTCTTGTACTCAGCAACTGTGGAAAATAATAAACTAATGTTACAAACAACTTGAAGAAAAGGCCATTTTTGAACCTCACACAACATTCACCGTCTTTGTTAACATACCAGAAGAAACATAGTTTTATACCATCCAGTCTGAAGATTATGGCACATTTTTATGTGATCTCTGTGTGCATGAACAACTCCTTACAGTACAGGCCTTTTGCACATTTACATGACAAGAATTCTTAGAATTTTCAAGAATTCTTTACATTCTGACAAGAATTCTTATTAGGTCACATGAAAGATTGTAAATATTTTTAAACAAGAAGTCTCAAGAAACAAAAATATTCTCGAGAATTCCTTGGCAAGAAAACCATGTTAATGAGTGCAAGGCCTGTACTATTGTATTGCCACTTATTGTATATTCTGAATAACCTTTCATTCTATTTAAGTATGCAAGTGCCATACTCTGCAAATCTGTATCTCATCTTCATGATAATAACACATTTCCCTTTCAATCCCAAGCCTGTAAGGCAAGTAGCATAGCCTTATAATCATCTAATCTGAAAGAAACATGCTCCTGGAAGAAAGACCTTGAAATGCAAAAATGACCTATTCATATCCCCAAAATACTTTTCCTAATCTTCAAATGTAAGATGTGATTTCCTATCCACAGGCAGCCTATAAATTACTTGTTTTGTGTCACTTGACTCAAATCTTATCAAATGAAGAATACAGTTGAAGAATATATATTCTACAAACCTGTGGTTTCCTTGGTGTCGCTCGTGCATTCCTAAGGAATTGGTTTAGGTCGCCATGCCTCATGTAAGGCATCACTATGATTGGTGGGGCATTCGACTGAATTACTACTCCTAATAGTGGAAGTATGTTTCGATGGTTGAACCTTGACATTATTACGCCTTCTGATACAAAAGCCGAGACAGTTTCAAAGTCCATTGAATCTGAAATAATACAAAGACATGATAACAATTGTGGTTTCAACCTCATATTTTGATTTGCAACATTCAGCTAATAAGAAATTCACCTCAAATGCGTCTTTCACCAGGTACAAATAAACCACTTAAGATTTCAAGTTATGTAATTGTACAAAAGTCTAAATTACATAACTTTTTAGCTGATCTTAAGACACTGTAGTCCACCATAAACTATTTCACATATCCTACAGATTACAGGCTGTCTACACAGGGCAATTTTCCACACAAGATAGGATATGAAGTTTCCTTTTTGTGACAAAACAGTACATTTATATGTATTAACCTGCCAGGCTTGAATCAAAATTTACTGCTCTCCTTACTTCAAGCACAATTAATTTGTCCTGGGAAGGTTTGGCTTTGGCTCTATACAGATTTGGCTCTAAAGATGGTTATGTAATACATTAAGCACTGTAGATGTTGGGGCAATAGCTCTGCCAGAATACATAAGTGGAGATCTAACAACACAGAAAGCCAACACATACAGGAATTTACAGTCACACGTAACTCACAAAGATACTGAACACTTTAATAATGTGCTTACCTTTCATTACTTTTGCAGCAACAGGAATGACTTTGTCATGTTGGTTAGTACCTTTAGCTCTTCCTTTGTGCACATATCCATAGGCTCCTAAAATTGATAAAAGATAACTCAATGGCCACAACTAAAATAAATAAGTACAATAATTCCAACACAAACAAATTTAACAATCTCACAATTTGATATGTTCCTGGCCGAGAGTCCCCCGAAATCTTCAAATAAAACAGTTCTAGAAATCCAGATGAAATGCCAACGCACAATGAAAGAAAATACAAGACTAGGGGCAACTATTCTTCACACATTCTTTACTTTCCCCCAACCTCAACAATGAATCATTCTCCATCCCTTGTAACTTTCTGTGTTTTTTCCTCTCAGAATAACTTACCACGTTTTCTTCCAAACAAAATTAGCAATTTGTGAAGACTTTTCACCTGTGTGCATGACTGACAGTATTATGAAGAATCAAACCTCATAAAGTAAATACGAGCAGCTGAACAAACCTTTAGAGAATGGTCTAGGATCTATCACAACTTGGTCAAGCTCAAGAATGTATCCATTGAACTGTTGTTTCCAATGATCATTCAGTACTTTGTACAAGTCATCTGGGTTTTCACTAGTGTTGGCACATTGCTGACCATCTGTGCTGTCTCTAGCAAGATTTACTTCAACATAACCATTTTGTGATTGCTTAAATCTCTTGCACTTTTTGGTCTGACATTTTGGTTTCTGTGACATATCTGAAAAAAAAGCAGTGAAGTATATTTAGACATGAAATATTTTGCAGTTCTTAAAATCAAGCCACTTGAGAGAGTTTTCAAAATTGCTACATAAGCAACCAAATATCTCTCCACGGGCAGTGATAACCTCTTTGATGTATTAGTTTGATCTTTTGAAAGTATATCTCTTTGGGATATCATCCAGGCCTTAGTCTGTTTGAACTGAACATAAGCAAGCATTGATTTGCAGTAATAACTATGCACAGCTAAGTTTTCCATTCTAGACACTTTGTAATCTTGTGACTGGGAATTCATTCACAAAAAGGTGCTTGAAAGCCTGCTACCTCTTTTTTGAACAACCACTTAGGATCAAATCACACAGATTTTCCCTTCCTTTGCAAGAAAGAAACAACTTTAAGCAAAAAATCTGGAGCCAAGCTACAGCAATCTTGCTGATGGATATACAAACTCTGAAAAAAGGCTCAGCTTGCAAAGAAAACTTACCATGCGAATGGTCTGGTATATGGACAATGTGACTATCACCCCTGTTCCTGTTGCTCAGCATTGGTCTTGATTCTTCATCTCCTTCTTCCTCTGTATCTTCTTTCATCTCTTCATGTTCTTCTGGGATATTTTCAAGAACCCTCATGCAAGAACCTGGGGAAGATGGGGTTGCTGGAGATGGTGTATAAGCTGGTGGGGGGTTCATTTCAACTGGTAGTCGTAAAGATCTTCTGTGCCTTGATAGTTTATTCCACTTTTTTGCCTTGGGTGGTTTCTTTTTTGGATTGAAGATTGGTCTTGGTGGAGCATCGTCTTCTTCTTCATATACATGGTTGAGCAAGTCATGTTGGTCTTTCACTTCTCTCATTTCCCTGCAAAGTGCGAATTAGTTGATACANGCAAAGAAAACTGACCATGCGAATGGTCTGGTATATGGACAATGTGACTATCACCCCTGTTCCTGTTGCTCAGCATTGGTCTTGATTCTTCATCTCCTTCTTCCTCTGTATCTTCTTTCATCTCTTCATGTTCTTCTGGGATATTTTCAAGAACCCTCATGCAAGAACCTGGGGAAGATGGGGTTGCTGGAGATGGTGTATAAGCTGGTGGGGGGTTCATTTCAACTGGTAGTCGTAAAGATCTTCTGTGCCTTGATAGTTTATTCCACTTCTTTGCCTTGGGTGGTTTCTTTTTTGGATTGAAGATTGGTCTTGGTGGAGCATCGTCTTCTTCTTCATATACATGGTTGAGCAAGTCATGTTGGTCTTTCACTTCTCTCATTTCCCTGCAAAGTGTGAATTAGTTGATTCACAGTCGGGACATATTTGTTTCAATGTAGTATTTGGTAGTCAAGAATATGTTATAGTATTTCACGAAATGTTGGCACAAGGAAAATAGTTTGCTGTTTTAGAACAAATGGCAATATCAAAGGCTTGTGATGAATGATAAAAACAAACAAATATGGGAAGTGGACTCAGACTTTTGAACCCGACTGTATATATACTACTACTATTAGCAAAAAAGTCTTAAATTAATGGATGGATGGATGAATGAATGAACGAAAGGGTGATCCAATGAGTGAATGACTTAATAAATTAATGATGAATGAACATGTGAGCAAACCAATAACAAACAATCTTGCATAGGAATACCCATGAAACCATACTATTCACCAAACTCTTATCTACTATCGAAGGTGAACATAACATACATCCTGGCAGATTATCATTTAGTTCTCAGAGAATCCTCCAACATATTAATGGTTTCTGTCACATCCCTGTGGCTTGTATTTTTAAAATGTACGAAAATGGAGTCAGAAAACCAGTTTTTTAAATCAGCACACTTTGGCCTTTTCAAATTATGTTCTCTTTGTACTGTAACAAAGGTTTTCTCAAAGTTCCAGAAGTTTTCATCTTCATATCAAATTCAAAATAGTTAATAAATACCTTTTAGCAGCAAGTTCATACTCAGTATCAAACTTCATTTGCAAACGCTTGTTCTTCTTGTAATAGCGATAGTACAGTCCAATACAAAGTGAGAAGCAAAGCAGAACTGTTACTGCAGCTGCAACTGCAATTATTGTATTTCTCTGCACCTTTGAATTGCTTGAAGTGTTATTCTCAACTGGATATGTACTTCCAACTCCTATGATAAAAAATATGCATTCAACATTTCAGGAATATGGAAGCAAGGTGACTGAAGAACATTTGGTTCAGGTTTTGTGAGGAACAGAATACAGGTGGCTGACAATCAGAGCTTCTTAAAAATTCCAGGTGCTTGATTGAGGACCTGGGAAAAAAGTTAATCCTCCAAACATTACAGAACTTATTGTTAATATACAACACAGCAAAATGAAAGCAAAACATGACAAGAAGGCACAAAAATAATCAGAATCTTTGTCATGATGTTTACATTTACACTCACTTTAGTAAAAAGATCATTAACCTAGGTGCTCAGTTTATCAAGCTCCTAGAGTCTTTGAGATGCGCGTGGAGGTGCTTNGAAGAACATTTGGTCCAGGACTTGTGAGGAACAGAATACAGGTGGCTGACAATCAGAGCTTCTTAAAAATTTCAGGTGCTTGATTGAAGACCTGGGAAAAAAGTTAATCCTCCAAACATTACAGAACTTATTGTTAATATACAACACAGCAAAATGAAAGCAAAACATGACAAGAAGGCGCCAAAATAATCAGAATCTTTGTCATGATGTTTACATTTACACTCACTTTAGTAAAAAGATCATTAACCTAGGTGCTCAGTGAGTTTATCAAGCTTTGAGATGCGCGTGGAGGTGCTTGATCAAGTTTGAATGTATGGGGATTCAGTTGAATACTTTTGTTACAACTAGTTCTCACGTAGCAAATGGTTTTATTGAGACCTGTTTTAGAGCTTTCTCTATCTTTGTTGAAAGATCTGTTGCTCTTTCTTTGAAAGGAATGTTTCTAAGAAATTTAAAAAGTTTTTAGTCTACCTTTTTTGTAGCACTGCCTTCTGACTTTAAGCTCCAATTTACCATCCAAGAACTTAGGTGAGCCAGTTGTGAAATTCAGTGAATAGCCAATGTCAATCACTCCACCTTTCTTTCCAGTGCATGGGAAATTTATGGCAAACACTGCAAGAAAACAGAAAATAGTTTTACATATTTCTTTATAAACCAAAATATTATGAGCTCCACAATGATGAACCTAGTCACTTTCACTTTAAAATGCAGTCTTTGTCATGAGGAAAATGCCATGCCTGTGGTCACACGTATTGGGTCAATTCTCTGTATTGTAAATTATTTTGTATGTGTGCCAATGTGTGCATGTGCGATCACACACATCAAATAACATAGACTGGAAATGTGAAGATTCCTTCCTCTAGTACATAATGGGTGCTTTTAGGAATAAACAGTTGCACTACAGATGGCATTGCAGAATTTCTAACCGTGATCCTTTGCATAACAGGAGTGAATGGTTCATTCAATGCAATTGAAATTCTTTGAGATGCAAAGGATCATGGAAAAAATTCCCCAAAAGCCATCTTTAGCACAATCCTCTATTAGCAGGAGAACCATAATACCAACCTTCCTCATATCTTGGCGTTTCTCCAGTCAACGGTTTGTTAACTTGGACTGTGGCAACTTCTGGGTCACTGGACCATACAGACATCTGATAACCAAGTTCCTGCAAAGTGAATGCAGCAAAATATAATGCAAGGAATAAATAATTACACAACTTTACTTTGATACAAAAACACAGACTTCAAAAATCAACTCCCAAGACAACAAATTGTTGTAAACATCTAGCAACCTTCTGTACTGTGTAAGCACCCTGTCCCCTCCCTGGAGCAATTACTTGGAAGGAATGCACTATCATAACTTCTCTTCCTTCTTTACAAAAGAGGCATTACCTGGACAGCTGGCCCAGTCATAAAATGATAATTAAGTCTATTCTAATTCCAGCTAATTCCAACTTCATCAAACAAATACTACAACCAAATATCTCCTACTTCCTGCAGTCAAAATGCCACAATAATACAAAGCAATAAAATCCACATGTCTAGGATAAGGTTATCAAGATAATGAATGGACCCTAATATCTACATCAACATAGTATCAATGGTTTGCAAAATAATCAACCAATAAGATGAATGAATCTCTAGTCAAAGGCCATCATAGGAAATCATTTTTTGACCAACAAAATTAGCAACCAAGCATTTCATTGACATTTTCTTTCATTAACTATGACATTTTCTGTCATTAACTGCCAAAATCTTGAGCAAATGCCTATGAACCAGGAAATATCAACTTCCCTGTTAGATTTTCATTCATTCTATGGAATTGTGGGTATCATAATGTTCACCAATGATGGAATCATCAGTAGGAGTGGAACTTTGATTGCAATACTGTATGTGCTTTCTCCTTCAGATGTCAAATTACAACAGCCTCTGTAATTCTAGCCATGACCAATGGTGGAGGTCTATTGCTCAACCCTCCCTGGGCTATTCGGCTCAACACAGCAAAATTCATAGGGGAATTCCTTTGGGCATGGATAATCACTTTTTGATCACAAAACTTCATATGCTAACCATCAATAGATTTTTTGGCTTTCCTGTCAGAATTAGCTTTGATAAATGAAACAACTTCTGGCTAACCGAAAAAATCTCTACTTCATGAAAGCTCATTAATAACAAGGTAAAAATAAGCACCCTAGTCCCCAAAGAAAGTTGTGGATCTTGGGGACCCTATTTCAACAACAGCCAATATTTGGTGTGCTGCAGGGCGTATGTATTGGTCGTTTCATTGGTCTGGTGTTTCAAGGCAGATGGCCTTGTACTGTACAGATTGGGTCAATGGGTGGGGCCCTATTGCCTGTGTCTGCCTAACTCCAGGAAGATGATCTTGTTGTCTCTTGTCCACAATCCCAAACACGTTCTCCCCTGTAACCTCTTCAAAGAGAGAGGCCTGAACAAGCACTCTCGCAACCTTAGCTGTAACTAAGGTAGCATGTGTTCCAGAACAGTTCAACGACAACAAAAGTGCATGGTCAGTGTTTACAAATCTTTTCCACTTGCAGAAACGTCACCCTCCCCCACATGATACGTTGCATTTTGTAAGCAACAGGTTTGTTGGCTAGTCTACAAGGCCCCTGCAGGTCTAACCTCTTCTGTACTAAAGCCAAGTTTTGGAATATTTCCAATCTTTACAAGTACTAGAATAACCTGAGTATTCTCATATTGCTTTCAACTAATATTATGCCAATATTGTGAGCACAGACCGCGTCCGATAGCAATGCTGTTGAAGTTTCTTTCCTTGCATCAAACAAAGCGCACAAAAACGGGTTCAAAGTACTGCCATTATTGACAATCACAAGAATTTCTGCTATGACGCATAACTCCTACTTTAAGCGCTCATGTGACTGCCCGCATTGTGTCACCCAAAACTTTCCTGTTTTCGCAATTCAAAACTTCTTCCGTCCATAATTACAGACAAGGGAGTAAAGTGGTTTTTGTATTTGTTTTCCTTTACTATTTTTTGTGCAGTTTTGAAGGGCAGCTTTCAATTTATGGCTGAATTAGCAGAGATCCTGAAGTAGGTTCTCGCGTTACAAACGGGAAAGGCTGTGCAAAGAACAATTTCGCAATTTCAAAATGCTCATATAAATAGATAAATTTCTAGTTGCACTGCTTCCTAAAGCAAACAAACGTTTCAACTGATTTATTATAGCAAAGCAGAACATAATTTTGTAGGTTAAAACTTGGAGTTATTAGAACTTTAAAAGAGCAGACCCCACCGTATGGCACTCCTTGGGAATTTGAGTATATAGCATCCTGTAGCATCATATTTCACACTACAGAAGGCAGAAGGTAAACAAGCTTTCTTCTGAAGCGGAAAGGAAACCAGACGCTCCCGTCGAAGCGCGCAAGGGAAGTTTTCTGCAGAAACTGAACAGTGGGATATTTAGGAAAAGTTCGCAAGCGAAAGTCTCTAAAGTAAGCAAGAACAAAAGTAGAACGTCTCAATCTGTACTGATTTAATTCAGTTCAATTCCTCTAATTTAGACATTAATGCTGATACATGTAGAAATTTACCTTTTTCCTTCCTCAATTTGCATATGACTGAACGCCCGCGCGGAAAAGTACGTCGCACAGGCAACGGGCTGATTCACAACACAAAGTTTGACATTGAAGGTTCCTACCCCATCAAAACAACACCTTTAGGCCACAAAGTAAGCGGCTTAATATATTTCATGTGACTTTTACGAAGTTGATGGCTGTTTCTTGATGCTTGATAAGCTTATAACAAGCATCGGCTTAGGTGAATTTCAAAAAACGACAAAACCCAGGCTATGNTCATGTGACTGCCCGCATTGTGTCACCCAAAACTTTCCTGTTTTCGCAATTCAAAACTTCTTCCGTCCATAATTACAGACAGGGGAGTAAAGTGGTTTTTGTATTTGTTTTCCTTTACTATTTTTTGTGCAGTTTTGAAGGGCAGCTTTCAATTTATGGCTGAATTAGCAGAGATCCTGAAGTAGGTTCTCGCGTTACAAACGGGAAAGGCTGTGCAAAGAACAATTTCGCAATTTCAAAATGCTCATATAAATAGATAAATTTCTAGTTGCACTGCTTCCTAAAGCAAACAAACGTTTCAACTGATTTATTATAGCAAAGCAGAACATAATTTTGTAGGTTAAAACTTGGAGTTATTAGAACTTTAAAAGAGCAGACCCCACCGTATGGCACTCCTTGGGAATTTGAGTATATAGCATCCTGTAGCATCATATTTCACACTACAGAAGGTAAACAAGCTTTCTTCTGAAGCGGAAAGGAAACCAGACGCTCCCGTCGAAGCGCGCAAGGGAAGTTTTCTGCAGAAACTGAACAGTGGGATATTTAGGAAAAGTTCGCAAGCGAAAGTCTCTAAAGTAAGCAAGAACAAAAGTAGAACGTCTCAATCTGTACCGATTTAATTCAGTTCAATTCCTCTAATTTAGACATTAATGCTGATACATGTAGAAATTTACCTTTTTCCTTCCTCAATTTGCATATGACTGAACGCCCGCGCGGAAAAGTACGTCGCACAGGCAACGGTCTGATTCACAACACAAAGTTTGACATTGAAGGTTCCTACCCCATCAAAACAACACCTTTAGGCCACAAAGTAAGCGGCTTAATATATTTCATGTGACTTTTACGAAGTTGATGGCTGTTTCTTGATGCTTGATAAGCTTATAACAAGCATCGGCTTAGGTGAATTTCAAAAAACGACAAAACCCAGGCTATGTTTTCATGATGAATTATTGATCATGTCGGCGGTTTTTGTTCCGGCCATGTTAGTATGAATGAATTCGACTCCGCGAGTGGAATGTCTACTAATGAGTAGTCTCACTACTTTGATGGACTCTAAAACTAGGTTTAATTGAGAATTACACTATGAAATCCCAGGAATTTGTGAATTTTATCTTTAGATTAGCTTTAGTTAAATTGCGAAAGCCTTTTTAGTTTGGTTATCCTCAAACAAACCCGACAAGATCTGACTTCAGTTTCGCAAGACTGGGTTGGGTTGCGCCTGCCTTAAACAACAAATCTTGAGAAATATCTGCTTTGTTTGACTTTAGAAATATTCCAGATATATTGGAAATGAATCATATTTCTTCATACTTAGCTTTGGATTTAATATTCCCAAAGAATTTGCTTGGGTTTTCGCTTGAACTGAACTGCGCTACCACTGGCAAGTCTCGCCGTCTCCCCCTACAAATCCTATCAGGAATACATTTGGATGTAAACATTAGTAATACCGCCTTGAACTGCGATTGCCGTGATCACTAAAATACCCAAAAAGGCAAGTATCTGATCTGATAGCTATGATAACATACTAAAAAGAGCTATCAGACATAAATTGCCTACAGCTAGGCTTCTCGCCTTCTCTTGTTATCAATCTAACCAACACAGACAGGCCAGACAAAATGGCCGGCCAACTTACCAACGGGTGTGATAACCAAGTGAACTGTACTTCAGACACGCTTGCTGAAAGGGGAGCAAGTAAGTTGTACCATGCTTCAGTGTTTTGAAGGTTCTTCGGGACTTTTCCATCTTCTATGAGGTAGACATCGTTGCCAAAGTTGAGATCTGCGAAAAGATGATGAAACGGTCTAAAATCACGTGCTGTTGGGTGGCAAGGAAAACAACTTGCTCAATCGGCCTTCGCATTTAAAAAAAATCGTCAATTTAATCAATGCAAAGTAAAAAACGATAAATTGTATTCCAAATACTTACTAAGACTCGACTTCATCTGTTCCTTTGATATAAACAAGTTCAATTGACCCTGTACGTATATTCGAGCGAACAAAGTCCAACATATCCAGAATTTCATGCGTTTGGCAACTGACGGGCAAGAACAGCCCATCACGGCTAACATCCACGCACTTTGTGCCAGCTAAAACGAGCTTCAAATACCAAATAAATCCAAAATTGTTACTTCAGTATAGACTTGAATGTGTTATATTGCGATTAGTAATCCATGTCTGCTCTCAAAGTGAGTAAAAAGTAGCGATCGGGGTACTTCTCTAGAGGTAGTAATTCAGCCTTCCTTCTTCGCTACTACGCAAAGTTCATTTATGAAAACAGATTTAGTTGGCGGGTTGTGCTGCTACGTCATGACGTTTTCTATTGTTTTCATTTCTATTGTTCCTTTTGTTATGCAGCGAATTATTAATTTTGCATAAATTATCATACTACGCATTCAAATTTTCCCACAGATGGAATATTTAAAGAATTGTGAATGAAGCTCCTCCGTTGCGGTAAAAATTATGTGAAGAATCTCCTGTGAATATGGGAAACCAGGTGGCAATGTAAACAACCTGGAGGGCTGATGAAATAAATTGAATTCAAAGTTCAAACTTGAAGAGATTGCCGTTGCCCAAGTCGAGGAGAGGGTAACTCCTGTCAATAGGTTCTAGAAAGAATACTACACACAACCGAATAAACTCCTCGTAAAGAAAGTCGGGGCTAAGCCTCATAAAGATGACCCACATTGGGAGAAATATCGAAAAAGACCCCATAACCCGAGGAGGCATACATGTACACTATAACTTTATGCCCCTATAGGAGTTACCCCCTCAATCCAAGTAAGGGGGCATCCATAAAGTACATACGCACTGATGGGGGGAGGGGGTCAAGCCAAAAGCGCAAGCATGCCCTATATAAAACTGCCTGTTTCCTTATTCAGCAAAAACGTACACGCGTACAAGTGTGGAGGGGGTCTGAGAATCGGAAAATTTTGCGAACGTACTTTATTGTGGATGCCCGCAAGGATAGATGTTCTTCAGTGTATGTATATCGTCGCCTCGAAGAACCCTCAGAGCTGAGCAGACCACGATTCTAACACTCGTTTTTTTATAAGAAATGAGTTTACAAGAAACTAGTCCCATGTATTTCTATGTTGGCTAGAATTTATGAAACTCTAATACTACATGACATTCGAAAAGTGCAAATAAAAACTCAAAAGTTGTTATTTTACAAGTTCATAAAGTTATCACAAATGTCACCGATAGTCTGGTGTAATATAAACCAGGTACATTTGCATCTTTTGGGTGTAATAGAACTCCTTTTTTCTACCACACTGTTGTTCTAGATTTCAAGAAATAAGTAAGCAAATAAGCAAAGGAAAACCTACTTATTACTTGCATATTTCTTGACACGTGCAGGAACAGGTTGGTAAGAAAAAGAGTTCATTTACGCTCAAAAGATGCACATATACCTATACCTGGTTGATATCACGCCAGAATATTGGTAACTTTCGCTATAAATTTGGGTTGTAAACTTTTGAAGTAGAAACTTTGAATTTCATGTATGTAGACATCAAAGGGGCATCAAAGAGTAAAATTCATAGTCCTTGCACCCAAAAGAATAAGAAACACAAACGAAAAAATATTTAGCTCTAAAAGTTTGAAATTGACGAAGATTAGGAAAAAAATCAAGAAACTTTTAGAAAGAGCTTATCAAATTCCTTCAAATTCCAAGTTTTAACAGTTTTACTGCAAAGAATGATTGTTTTGTCGTAGATCAGTACTGCTACTGTTGTTAAAAGCGGTGAACATCAATGGAGATTCAAAACTGTTTCAAAGAAAAATGGAAAGAAAATACACATAAGAGAACTGTATGATAAATCAAAGGCGGAAACTATGATACAGTGTAAAACAACCAAGAAAACACGCGAAAAATTTCCTCTCAAAAATCACATGTTGTATTTGTTTCTCTTTCTAATGAAGTGGGTTGATAACAGCAAGAGCAAAACTCCAGGCAGTATCACTCGGACAAACAGCCAACCATTGAGATCGTTGAAAGAAAAATAAACACTTTAGAAACCATTATAGTTACTAGGAAAATCCTCCTGGATTGAAGACAACAGCAGTGAGCATGATGAGAACTATCTTCTTTTTCTCATCGAATTTGAATAAAGAGCGAAGGACAACGAGTTAACAGTACAGTTCAACCAGTCAAATTCTATATCCAAAAGCAACAATTATAAGTTTCTTACAAAAATACACAAGTTGTATTAGTGCTACTAACGATACTACTGCTCTCTTTACTTTAGTGTTCTGTTACGACAACTGATGCACGTACCATTTCGCTGTTTGAGGGTCTGAGGAGAGCAATATTTCTCTGGTAGATGGCAGACGCAAATCTGGCAAATGGCTGCCATGGGGCTTTTACAGATGATACATTGAGCTATAAAAGTCTATTGGTTTTCAAATTACGGTGAAATTAAAGAAATAATTGCCCAAAATCTAGCCGAAAAGATGTCCTATGACCTCAACCTCGTCCCCAGGGCCTTTTCGTCTCCGTCCAAATATGACAAAAGACCCTGGGGACGAGGTTGCTATGACCTATAAGCCTAGTAACAAAAGAGAGACTTTTTATTCAACCCAGACATCGAATCAAACTGCTTCGGCAGGAAAGTATAGACTCAATACATGTCGTAGTTTTGCTCTTTGACTGAATTGATAACGCTACAACTAAAACACTTGATCATACCTCACTGCAGCGACAACAACAACAGCAATTCTATTCAATGAGCGTAAGTTGGGGGTCTTATGCAGTGAGGCTAAGAAAAGTATTTGTTCTTTCTTTCAGCTTATCAGAGTAAACGAAGCAAAGCGAAATAAACTAAACCCTCTCAACGAAATCTTTAAAACATTTTTGTCTCTGTGATCTATCTCAAATCTATTGCTGGTATTATTACTGATACTGTAACTATTTTTGATAGAGGACCTTTATAGGAGTTCTACCGCGGTTTGTTTGGTCTGTAAAGATCAACCGATTCACGTCATTCGGTCTTCTTATCAACCATTTATCTACACTTAGATATTGTCTAACTTGGAAACAAGATTATAGGTTTTGATCCATGGTTTGTTGGTAAAAATACAGTTAATTGTTATTGGTAGCTGTTACAAAGATGTATGTTTATACCAGGGCACCTAGATAAAAATAAAGTCCTATCATAAATCATGCAGTTAGCCAAGATTGTAGAATACAGTTTCGTAATCATTGGTTCAGAGTCCAGCAAAAGGTCAAATCTTCCTCCAGATGCCAATTTCGTTAGTCGAACTTTCCTCAACTTATCAAGTCAAAATAATCAAATTGTTCGCACTCCTCACATTGTTTATAACCCTAAAATTTATGCTGTTGCCAAACTAACCCAAAATTTTCCCAGGTTTCTTATAAAAATTACTAAACCTTCCTCAACTTTGACATTAAGAAAGCAAAACCTTCCTCCGGCTTACAGCCGTGGAGCCGTGACTTATTCTGGACTCTGCATTGGTTGATGGTGTTAAGTAATTTTTGTTTGGACGAATCACAAACACAGAATAAAAGTTCATTTTAGTTTTACTTTTTTCTATGTCACAAAGATGTAGGTTTTAAAGTATCCACCTTCAACAGGTCATGATAAATTATGTACTTATCCAATTTCGATGATTTAAACTGTTACTGTTTTCCACGGACAAAGCATTACCTTAGTCCATGTGTTTTTCTGAATGTTTCGCCCAGCTACTTTGAGAGTTATCAGTTAGGTTTTAGGTACAGTTTTTTTTTCTTTGCGTACTCTTTTGTAACTTCAGAAACTTCAAAGGGTATAAGAAACTTACAGAAACTCAAAGTTGAGAAATCAGAAACTTACAGTACTGAGGTATCTTCTTTTTCTATATTAGAACTTACAATACTGAGGTAATCTTCTTATATCCATATCTTAGAAACAAATATGAGTCCAGCAAAAGTGCGTGTAAACAATCCCCGGGAAATAGCCCTGTAAATTGTGAGAATACAAAGAATTCAAGGACCTGGAATCTGGAATTTTATTGAACTTGTTGGCGGCGACGAGACTCTGAAACAATCAGTTATTAATTAAACCTGCTGAAACCTGCTTCACGCTTGAATGAAAGCAATAATTGTTGTTGGAGATGTAAGCACTACCTAACAGTTTGGATGCAGTTTGATATGATTCAACTTTGAACTCAAAGTAGTGGGTTTCATTGATAAAATTTACTATAAGATATAGCTTTCCTTGAACAGTCATCTTTCAGCTTGATTTGAATTCAAAATATCTCTTCCATACGCTTACATACCTTTTGATAAATCGAGATGATTTTTTGGTTGTTTTTCTGACGGCCAGAAAGTTTCAAAATGTTCACAATCTTACTGAAAACCATACTTAAACCTTGTTTCTGCAAAATTTGCTTGGTTGAGTAAACCTTTAGTAGAACCTTGATTACTGAGTATACTGTATACATATCGATAAAAGCACTTGTTTGAACGTCCTTTGTAGACCAAAAACCCATGTTTTGATTTACTTCTTCTGCCTTCTTACCATCACGAATCGTGCTATACATTAAATCACGATTGAGAACTTTGCTGCTACCTCTAACAAGTATGAGAATTAAGGGATCTTAAATTAAGGTGAAATTCTAATCTGTATTTGAAAAGCTATCCTGTACTTTTTGAGTTTTCCCATGAAATTTAGTTTGATATATATGCTCAATTTTATAAAAGAGGTTTTAAACTATGCAATACCAGCTAACTCAAACTCAACCAAGCCCACGAAATTTTGCATTCATAACGAAATTAAAAAGAAAGGGAAGCATTTCATGATGCAATCAAAATCATATTAACGAGAAACGAGTTTGGTACCAGAAATATTAATTGCTTCGGTGTTTTTCTTCCTGGTGGAATTTAAAGTGATGATTAATTGTTGCTGGTACCATACTTGAAATCAAAGAATGCAGAACATTTGTAAACGCAACCGCTGCCAAAGTTTACATCTTATTTTTTATCACTGAAATGAACAAGGAGATCCCGGGACATTCAGCTGATCTTTTTTACGCTTTATAAGAAACCAAACTCTCAGATCTCCAATCCCGAAGAAATTAAGTACCTATTAGCCTGCGTGCAGGCCTCAACACCCCTCTGCCAAAGTATATCTATACTTTGGCTGAGGAGTGTTGAGGCTGCACGCAGGCTAGTAACTATGAGCATTGCAAAATATTAAGGGACCAGTCATTATTAATGCCGGGTAGGGGGCCAGAAGATATTTAGAGGGGCTATCAAAAATGTTAGGCCTTCAAAGGGGGGGCCACCAAAATTAAAGTCTCAAAAATGGGGGGCCATTAAAAAATTACCAGAATTTTCCACCAAAAGTATCAATCAAATCAACAAAACTCTATTCAGCCAAATTGCTATATTAGTTAAAGTTGATGTCCAAATATGCTGTGCGTAATAGTCTTTCAGTCTCAAGTTTAATATTAATCAAGTTCATTTTCACTGCTATCACTATCATTATCATCAAAGTCATTACTTCCAGAATCAGAAGATGTCTTGGTTGCCTTGTTGAAAGCTGTTTCAAGATTCGTCTGGACTCCTGTCTTCCTTTTCTTTGCTGGGCTCTTTCTTTTGGCTAGAATAATCTTCATTTTTGACAAATGCCCATCAACTATGTCAGCAATTTCTGATGTGAAGACGTATTTGGTCAGGAGAAGCTCAAGTCCAGACTTGTGGAAGCTTGGCTTCAGTAAAGCGAGCTTACTCTCCTTGACTGAAAGACTCAGGGCCAACTGAAAATGCAAATTTTTGTTNCGTAATAGTCTTTCAGTCTCAAGTTTAATATTAATCAAGTTCATTTTCACTGCTATCACTATCATTATCATCAAAGTCATTACTTCCAGAATCAGAAGATGTCTTGGTTGCCTTGTTGAAAGCTGTTTCAAGATTCGTCTGGACTCCTGTCTTCCTTTTCTTTGCTGGGCTCTTTCTTTTGGCTAGAATAATCTTCATTTTTGACAAATGCCCATCAACTATGTCAGCAATTTCTGATGTGAAGACGTATTTGGTCAGGAGAAGCTCAAGTCCAGACTTGTGGAAGCTTGGCTTCAGTAAAGCGAGCTTACTCTCCTTGACTGAAAGACTCAGGGCCAACTGAAAATGCAAATTTTTTTTCTTCAACCATTTTTACAACGTCTTGCCTTTCTCCCCCAAAAATAATGGACAAACAATTTGCAGAACTTCTCAGCTGCCGCTTTTCCTTCATTTTCACCGCTGTTCTTTTGCTCTCCATTCTCGTTTTTTCACACGATCCTTGGATGGATTGTACACAATACTGATGAACTGTGAGTAATCTGGTATGAAACATGCTACTAAATTTTGACATACATGAAGAGGGGGCCATGAAAAATTACAGCTGTAAAATGGGGGGTCATTAAAAATCTTAGGAGGGCAATTGAGGGGCCATGAAAAATTTTGTGTGCTACTGAAAATATCTTCCAGCCCCCTACCCGGCATTAATAATGATTGGTCCCTAATAAAGCGACATTCAGCAAGAAGAAATGCAAAGCATATTTTCGCTTAGGACATGGTTTCATAACATCGCTTGTGAAATGTTCAAAAAGACACGGGAGGTCAAGCAAAGAGAATTTGATACGCGTATATGAAAAGTTTAAGAAATTCAAAGTACTAGGTCAAATTTGCAGGTTGTCATGAAAAGATACGAGTGCGTTTCCAAAGAGATGATATTTAAAGCAATTATCTCTTGTTTTCATAACTGAGGGGAGCTTCCATTTGTTGGAAAATCTGATGACATGTTAGTACGGTACTTGGAAGTAAAAGCGCTCGCTTCGCTCGCACTTCAACACTCGTAGTTCATGCGGAGGGCTCATAAGTCGATTTTTGCAGGAAAAGGGGAAAACAGTATCATGTATAACGTGATCTAAAACATAGAGCCACTCTCTTGTGTAAACACTGTTCTGCAAAAATTAATATCAAATCTATTAGAATATTCAATATTTTAGAAATGCTTAAATTCTAGATAAACTTGCACTTGATTGAAATCTGAGGATGGAAGAAAATAAGGGATCTTTTTAATTTCTTCTTTCTTAAGTTCATATTTTGAGTCAAAGTGTAGCATTTTTCTTTTCTGCAACTCTTCATGAAAAGTCATTGCTATCGATTTATTTGGTGTGATTTTTTGCATCTCTTTCATGCAAAACCACATAGTCTTTCTGTTAAATATTTTCACTCTCAGTACAAATTTTCGATTTTTTAATAAACGCCTCCCTCTAATAAACGCCGTACCAAATCCCTTTAACAATTTAATAAACGCTGGGTGCGTTTATCAGAGGAATACGATATCTATAAAATAGCTTCCTTTCTGTGTTTATGGGGCCTTTATGCGTCATTTCTTGTTGAGGAAACATCTTACAACCATTCAGCACTGAAAGTGGATTTGCTAAGAATGAAACATTCTGTGCTGAAGCATTTCATCAGTTTCTCACAACAAAGGGTGAATTGCCTATCGCACACTTACACTAAACTGATCCTAGCATCAATTTACCCGGAAGGGAAGTAAAAATCTTGATGCAAACCTACTACAATTCATACTTCATATACTGCCCGGATAATTCATTCAAGTACTTAAAATTTTAAAGCGTATTAGTGTCAAATTTAATTGAATATCTGATGTCGAAGAGGTGCTTAAATGCATAAACTTGCTTGCAGGGGAACGAGACTATTGTTTAAAATATACTAATGCAGATTGCATGGAAGTTCTTTCATATACTTAAGATTTCAAGGCAGATTAACGTCAAATTTTAATGGAATATCTAGTGTCGAAGGAGGGCCTAAATTCCAGTACTTGTTGGCATAGTAGATGCTAGAAAGTCATATCGGCATCTAGACGTCCTGTATTGAAAATCCAATTTAATGGAATATCTAATGTCGAAGGATGGCCTAAATTCCAGTACTTGTTGGCATAGTAGATGCTAGAAAGTCATATCGGCATCTAGACGTCCTGTATTGAAATCCTTGTGTCTATCAGAATTAAATCTAAATCATATGACATTTGTGCATACACTTGTCTGATTAGTCGATAACCGTCGCTCAATCTAGGTGATTTAGTATAAGCTAATATTCATTATAATAAATTTGCCATACAGGCTCCTCTATTCAGTAATATGAAAGGCAAGACAAAATCACTCAGTCTGAGCCTATTCAGGCAATTTGCAATGAGCATATGCATACGACAGGTGTTAGGCTGAATGCAATGAGTCAGGTTTCCAGGTGCCTCAGCATCACGAGAAATCAATAGCTTGAATTCACATTTTGAACTTTCTAGAGCATCTGCATTCAAAATTAATGCACGTTTTATTTGTTTATTTACTTTACCGCTCCGCAGTTGCTTGTTTAACTGTAAGCTGTGTTATCTTACGATGTCTGCAGAACTTTTTGGGTGTCTGAAAACTGAGTCTACTTTATGACCCAGTCAATAGGAAAAATTGACCATGCCTTGACATTGCTTTGATGTAAACAAATAGTAAGAAAAAACACCTAAAAACCAATGAAAATGTTTACTCTAAAATACGGAGCTCAGATACGGTGGTTTCGTCCCATAGCGATTATTTCAACTTTTTAGCGTCAAATCTTTCAGAAATCAAATTTATGCAATCTGAAATCAAAGGCTCAAAAATATTTCAAAATTTCAACCTCTGCTCTCTCAGAATGTTTTATTTCGTCCTTTTGAAAATAGTTCATGAATCGAGAAATTTGATGCCTAAACGCATTAACAGTTTTGGATGTATTTAGGATTTTTCGAACTGTTTTGGAAGTACTCCAGAATGTTTTTCCAGGCATAGAGAGTTTCTTCAGGGTTGAGGACAAAGCTTCCGAAGAAGCTTCTTTACCTAACAGTGACTCCACATTTTCTTGCAATGAAACACAAGGAGAACGTGCAAAATTGCTTGCTGAAGTCGCGCCCTTAAACACACTTCCATCAATCTATTGATGCATTGCATTGAAGAAAATCGCAATCTGAAACGTTAAACTTAGTTTACAATACTTTCGTATTCTCTTCTTACAACTTTTTGTAGATTTTTGAAGTCTCCTAGGTCGGAATTCAGATTTTTAAGAAGTAAACAAACGCGTCATAAATAATCAATAATGTTTCACCATAAACACGAGAGAAATCTTATCGCTAAACAAACTCCATGCAGCTCTTTCAGGTCCTTTAAGGAGCAAAACAAGCGTTGCCTAGGTTATTCCAAGGACTGAATGTAAACATAAACGTTTGAATACATCTTTGATTTACTTCGATAAGCGCACTCCACAAGACACTTGCCTTCATCCATAAATAGAAATAGGCGTGCTCTATTTGCGATTGCAAGGCTCTGGTTGTATATATAAATGCATAAATACATAAATACATCAATGCATAAATACATAAAATGTTTTAATGTTTCATAACGGCCTGTGGCACCAAATTATCAATACCACTGCTAATGTAACAATCTTTGAAAAGAGACCCAACGCCCCCCTGCGAAACCCACCACCAAAGCCCAACCACAGAGCAGAATATCCTCTCAAACACTGCTACGTATTTTGAATTAACAACTTGTGCTGGTAATCTGTTCTCGACTTACTCCACTCGTCCCAATGTTTTCACTCTATTCTTTTTTACAGCACGAAAATACGCCACTGCGGAGGAGCATAAAATCTTGTTGCAGTTGCTGTAAAATAGCGATAATCAAGACTTCGTATTGAGGTCGTCCCAATGTTTTCACTCGATTCCTTTTTACAGTACGAAAATACGCGGAGATATTTCTTTAGAATGATGGGCTCTTTATCAAGCTATCTTCCTTTTGAATCACTGTCATCGTTGCAAGTTTTAACCCCTTGACTTAGGAAGAACATAGATTGCGTCCAAGACTATACCCCCTACCTCGCTGCTGTGTTGCATAAGTTTTTGGCAGCCAAATTCACTTAAAACTACTCGCTGAACGCCAAACAGATTTCACTGCAATTGCTTTTTGGTTTCATGCAGAGCTCATTATATTCTTCCTTAAAAAGAGAACCTTCACAAAAAGCACAGTAGAGCAAGCTAAACATAGCGAAACTTCATTTCGGATTCTCTTTACGGGTAGTTTCGATGATGAACACATCCATCGAACATTGTATTCTTTCTCTTTTAAGTGTTTCTATTGTGATTGACAAATAGAAAATTCTATACGCAACATCCAATCGCAGCTGCTTCTAACAATCATAGAGGTTCAGTTTTCAGAAAGAAGTTAATTGGGATATGCAAATTTAGCAACATTATATATAGGACACCCACTCTCCTTCACAGATCATATCATCCGTCCTATATCCCATCTGTCCTCCGGTAATACAGCCTCTGCGAAGGAGGGTGTATGACACCTGCTTTAGAATATCCTCTAAAATTTAGCGGCATTGTAGAACCATGGGTAGTTAGACACTGCATGTGTTCTTCTATAGGGGAGCGCCGCAACTAATATGCCTCTGCGGAGGGATAATTTATTTGGTTCTGCGGATTTCCTTGCTTCTCTCTTTCGCTACCTCCTTAACAACAGAGCCTCCTTAACAACAGAACTTTCAAAATAGCCGCTGACATAAAGGATAGGAAACAGAAAAAGACATTATTTATACAGACAGAAATCACTCTTATCATGAAGGCAATGTAAGTACAACTGCGGCATATTAGTTGCGGCGCTCCCACATAGAAGAACACATGCAGTGTCTAACTACCCATGGTAGAACATCGTACCGCCGTATACGAAATTTACTTTGTGATGAGTGAAACAGGAATCATATCTTGTTCCTTTGCTATTCATTCCTTACAGATGAAGGGTGATTCCTTAATCAGTCTGTCTGAAAAGTTCGATGTAAACTTGATAATGATATAGATATAGCAAAAATTGCTCATAGTAACAATATCTCTGGAAATCTCTTCGCGAACAGTATTCCTGTAATTATGTAGATCAACATACTATTCTTAATATTATTGTAAATTTTTCCTTTTTTGTAGATAGTTGGTTTGAATTGGCTATTGTACTCGTATATATAAAGCTATTGTAAACAACCAACTGTAAAGAATTTAATAATAATAAATGGCCTGTGATACAAATAAATATCATTGGGAAACCTTCAGCAGAAGTTGTTGTGGCGCAGTGATGTACTCCTCTAACTTTGCAGCTAGAATTTTTCAGAAGGTGGCGGTTCTAGCTTCGCCTTATCAAATCAGTGTCATGATAACGGGCCACGTGGACTTGCTTAGCGATTCGGCTAAAACTGTTATCTCAGCGCTTGGCACTAAAAACACGCAGTCACCTTCACCTTCATGACAAGAAGGCCAGTGTTCACAATTCTAGTCTTCTTCTGTTTCTTCTTGATCTGGGTATTTTTCAGAAAAACTGAAAAGTACAAATACCTTTGGAGCTCAGGCAGAGAAAGTTTGATTTTAAAACTGGTGTTCTTTCACAAACTTGTTCTACATAGTCAATTGCATAATCTTATTAAGGGGGCAGTGCAATTTATCTCATGATCTGGACTAACTACGAATTAAGAATTGTTCCAAATTATGAAAAGCCTCCTTTCGTCTTTTCTGGGGAGACGGATATCTTATGCTGCAAAATCATAGAAGATTGTGACTTGTTTTTAACCACATTTGACAAGGAAGAGCGATGTTCACTTGCCACAAAAATTTCCATAAAAACACACGACTAGCATGAGAAGAAAAGTTGGCAAACCTTGCTATAACTGGTTCGACCAGAGAGCAAGCACGGAGATAATGACTTCGGCTTCGGCAAGCCTACCTCTCCCACGCCAGCGACTTTCGATCATTGGTCAGAACAACATGTTTACATGATGTTTACATAGATACTACTGGCGGGGCGGGCCTTGGCGGTTGGATTTACAATGTTGTTTTCGAAGAGTGAACATATTGCAAACAACATATCTTCGTAATTCTTCAAATACTCGCCATGTTTGGTGGCTTTTATAGGATAATTCGACGCTTGGAATTCCGCAAAGTCTAAACGAATTATTTGAAAAGAAATTTACATATTATCCACATTATCGAATTTAAAGTTAAAATAGTCTTACCGCAGGCTTTTGGAAGGTATGAGAAATTCTTTGTCTGTAAGCAACAGGAACATTATCTTCGATTATTTTCGTCCGTACCATTGAACAAAATTTAAAGGCAGCATTTGATAAAAGAAGAATAAGAAACCATGGGACCCCAGGTCCATTTCGTTAGGGGGCTCTCATGGAACTGCTATTTACGTTATTGGATTATGCTGTGAGAAAAATTCAGGAAACATCGCCAGAACAATGGAGCGGCTGCAGATATTTTCATGCGATAACGATGAAAATAGAAACTTGACTACCACTCCCCTTCTTTTTCTTAGCTGCTCGTTGGGCTCTTAGACAAACCTCCATTTCAGCAGTTTGCAACCTCGTTCCCAGGGTGTTCTAACGTCATACGCTAAACGCTAGTTACGAAGCCGAGTGTACACCCGTACACGTTACGAAAATCTGTCCAAAAAGAGGGCGGATTAGCAGCCATTATGGATTACGCTAATTATGCGACNCAGGAAAAATTATTTGTTTTCGAAAAGGGCACTAGCTGCCCCCGTGCTGCCCCCGTACCATCAGGGCAACGGGGGCAGTTGCCCCCGCTGCCCCCGTGCCTCCGGCGCCCTTGGCAACAGGAACATTATCTTCGATTATTTTCGTCCGTACCATTGAACAAAATTTAAAGGCAGCATTTGATAAAAGAAGAATAAGAAACCATGGGACCCCAGGTCCATTTCGTTAGGGGGCTCTCATGGAACTGCTATTTACGTTATTGGATTATGCTGTGAGAAAAATTCAGGAAACATCGCCAGAACAATGGAGCGGCTGCAGATATTTTCATGCGATAACGATGAAAATAGAAACTTGACTACCACTCCCCTTCTTTTTCTTAGCTGCTCGTTGGGATCTTAGACAAACCTCCATTTCAGCAGTTTGCAACCTCGTTCCCAGGGTGTTCTAACGTCATACGCTAAACGCTAGTTACGAAGCCGAGTGTACACCCGTACACGTTACGAAAATCTGTCCAAAAAGAGGGCGGATTAGCAGCCATTATGGATTACGCTAATTATGCGACCTCGATTCCAAGCAACGTTGTAATTTTGTAATGATAGTTGAGTGGATAAATTAAGTTGCTCTTATTTGAATAATGAGTGAGTGTTAAGAAAGAGATTTATGCTTTCCTATTGTTTTCAAATAACCAATCAAATCGCAGAATGACCAATTATATGTCAAATGCCAGAGTGGAGGTAGAGCAGCGAATTCATTCTGGGGATAAGATTGCCATTTCAGTTCTACCTGTTTTTCGTTCCGCTTGGCCACCAATCTCCCTTTCATATCAGAAATAGAACAATGAATGATTTCGAGTTTAGATACAAAACAAGTCTCTCTATGAATATGTAATGAAAATAGTTGACGATCTAATTTTAAGTCAATGATAACATATTGTAATGCTATTGCGGTGAGACGAACTTTCCGCGTTCCCTTTGAGTTAGAAAATGTCTATGGCCAGCCAGCCTCAAAAACAATGTTTGAAAATAGATTGGGGGGGAAGAATATTAATTCCTTTGACGTCAATAATTCGAAAGACAAATGGGACAAATAAGTAACTTTATGGAATTATTCAGCTTTATAAGACCAACAGTGACCTGATTTTAGACCCCGCTCAAGAGAAGCGCGTCCGCCCGCAGAGGAGCGCAACGGATGTGAACGCACAATACAACATAAAGTTGAGGTGACACGATCATTTTAGCCAACAATTGCTCAAAGGACAAATAAAACTTTACACAAATATTTTTTATGCCTTCTGATACGAAATGGTTGGCGAAATACTGTGCGCTAATATCTGAAGCAAAACTGAGTCTTTCTAGTGAGCATAATTCAAACGGAATCGCTCATAATAATGTTCTTCATCCAATCCAATGACGGGTGTTGCCAGCGGCGAGGTAAACTGATGGACATTTTTTTGAGGACACACCCTGAGCGCTTCTCCCGATCTCATGTTTGCCGGTGTTTAAATAAAATTTTTGACCATTTGTAACAGTTTTTATAAATTAGCATCTCCAGGAACATTTTCGAGTAAACATCATTTTCCTTGGCTTAGAATGCCTATCTCCATCCCATCTTTACAAGTGCCAAATTGGAAACTTTGTCATCTTTGTAGCAGTTTTCTATGAATCACCACCTTTAGGACAATTTTTGGTTTTAACACCTTTTACTTTGATCAAAGATCATGATCTTTGCTTTGATTTTAGAATGCTTCTCGCAATCAAATGTTTGCTTGTCCCAAAACAACAACATTCACTTTCTAGCATTTCTCAAAATATTTCTTCGTTCATTGCCCTACCCTACCCTACCCTACCCTACCCTACCCTACCCTACCCTACCCTACCCTACCCTACCCTACCCTACCCTACCCTACCCTACCCTACCCTACCCTACCCTACCCTACCCTACCCTACCCTACCCTACCCTACCCTACCTAGATCCAACTACTTTCTCTTCGTTTTTGAAAGAATCTCGAGGACCATCTTTGGACAGAAGTGGGTGGGGGGAGGGGGGAATGTTTCCCATCCCTACCCGTGGCCACGCCACTGGGTGTTGCGCTTGACATTAATCGCCAGAAACAGAAAATGTCTCTAAAGAAATTGTTTTGGCGTTTGCTACGATGAAAGCCCCTAAATTTCTACGCTGGAAAGATGCATTGTACTTGATGTGCAAAATCATCGCATAAAAATCGGGCATATAGTTCTAAAGATTTGGACGAATTTGCTCGGAAGCTATTCGTCAAATGCTTGAAAAAGGACTTGAAATTTCTAGCTTATTTAACTTAGTTCGACCTTCCCTGGTCTGCGGACCAGACCCATCCTGAACGAAACTCGTGACTCCCTTCTCTTTTTTTCAGGGGGACTTTTCTGGTGCGAAGGCGACGTTCAATCAAAATATTTCTCAGCAAGTACGAATTGTTTTGTATCCCTTTATGCCCCCCAAAAAAGGAAATTTCACTTAATTTAATTTCATAAGCTCGGTGCGATAAATTTCAATGAATCCAGCTTTGTCGCATTGCCGCGCTATCCGGATGCGTCAAGAACGACCCTTCTTCAAATGTGAATTCAGCTTTACACTGTATCATGAACACGTCACATCTAATCGTCACCTGTGGGAGTTGAGTAGATAACTGTCGCAATACTCCAGATAGAGAGGCCTGGTGAGGGACATGTTGGTTGATCTTTTTGACGTCAAAAGGGTTAACATGATTTCCAACAGTGCATTTATCTTTAATAGCTAAGGATTGTTGCGAAAGTATCGCTGGATTATCGGAAATAGTGCCAAACACCAAATCACGCTGTTTGCACGTAAAAAGATAGTGACGCACAGGTGAAGTCTGGGATTTATAATTAGGATTGCAAAATTGGGTTATCACAAATGTTACGAAATTTTTCAAAATCTATGCTTTTTGCACGTCAGAAAATTGTGAATGTCTTAACACAGGTGCGGTAGTTTCTTGGCTATTTTTAGAAAGCCCACTGCATAACCCCGATTTTTCGTCCTTCCAAACAAGAACCGGGGGGGGTGAGGGGTAGTAGCTCCCCAGTCCTTCTTGCACTTCTATAAAATGCCTATCTACAATATTTGTGAAAATGATCAACTATTCTTGAGAGCAAATCACTTCTCAAAATAGTATACGTGATTTTTATGATTTTTACAAATCAAATGAGTTCTTCTGTGAGTTTCCTGTGATCTTTTCGTGATTGTTTTGTAATTTTTCGATTTTTCCGTGATTTTTCGAGATTTTTGGATTTCTTGTGATTTTTTGCGATTTTTGGGATGATTTTTTGGATGAAGGTGTACATTAAAATAGAGCTTAGAGTTCGGAGAACTTTCTTTAGCCGTTTATCACCAAAAATGCAACTTTTCATAAAAGAGGATAAAACAATCTGTAAATTTCTTGTGTAAGAGTGAAATTCCCACAAAAGCCTGCTCTGAGCTTTATGGTGGGCTGGACCATAGTCATGTTGGACTTCACCTGTGTAGTTGTGAAAGAATACTGGTCATGAGAAATCGTGAAGAAATTGTGTCAAACACCAAGCATGCTGTTTCTACGAAGGAAACGTATGACGCATCAGATATCATATTCAAACGTGATATTTGAGGATGGAGGCAAATATTTTGTGGGTTAACAACAAATCATCACATTAAACGCGTGACTAATCTTTCATAAAAAAGAAACACTAACAATTTGAAGATTATCGATAAGAAGAGGGGCTTGCCAACAAGATAAGTCCCATGACTTCATATAACACAAAGAGGAAAGGAACAAACATAAAACAATTAGAAAACACTTGAACACTTGTCTACACGAAGCAGAGTACACTATATTGTTGCGCTAAACATGGCGTCAGGGAATTTTGTATCATGATCCCCAAGGGTGGGCATGTGCTGTGTTTTAGGTGGTCCTATGTATGTCTAGGAAGAACGATTTCACCAACACATTTTTCAGCGTACCAGTAGAAATCGCGCTCTTAAAAAGACTAGTTTTGGGGACATACATTTTTATAATACTCCGATAAAACCCAATTTTGAGGACAAATATTGACCAACATCCAAGAACATGAACAGTCCAACTTAGTTGCAAAATGATATTGTTGAAAAGAGTTCAAAATAAACCTGGTTTTAGGGACAGACATTAACATAGTATGGGAGAAATAAACTGGTTATGTGGACATACATGGGACCACTGTCCTCACTGCAACATGCCCACCCTTGGATCCCTTGCGTGTCAAAATTTTGATTGTTTTTAATTCGACGATTCATTATGAGACGCAATGCAAAGGATCATGGTTAATATTCCCCATCATTTTTAGAGGTCCCTGGAAGTTTATGCGTGAACTAGAAAAGACGGTAGAATTTTAAAGTTAAGGTAGTACGGTAGTCGTAGTGACAACAAGAACGAAAATCATGAAGTCTACTCATGGGCTTTAAGAAATGCGGCAGTTGTTCCTATAGCAGTTTTATTTCCTCCCTGTGTCCCTGTGTTTGTGAAGGTTATTCTCAGATTTGCAGGACACAGGGACACAAGGAAAACCGGGCACAGGGAAACAAGGAAGAACAAAACTGCTGCAGGAACAACAAACTTCTCTGGTATAAAGAACAGATTTAGGTGGACTACAACGTGGTAACCACGTGCTATGTAGAGTACTGAATCTATTGTAACATGAACTCGAGCTGAATCAATGATTTCCTTTCAGGAACCGGAGGATATTTGCTTAGCAAATCCAGGGAAGAAAATTTTATGATGAAAACTCTCAATTTCCTTAATTTAGTTGGCAAATCCAGGGAAGGAAATTCCATGACCTGGCATTCAGTTATTGGTTTTTCTTTATGGTTATATTTGGTTGAACATAGAACTCTAATTTCCCTAATAGCATTGTAAGCCTTCTTGGTCGTTGTCAAGTTTCTGCTAGTCCATATTACAATGCCGTGTTTGATGTGCTCTGGGTCACCTTGAAAGCAAATCTCCTTCGGGTAACTCATACACGGCTCTTGTTTGTTTCTTAATGAAGGTGTGTCTCGACTTCTTACATCGCCGCTTCTGTCAATCCTTGTTTTAGGTGGCTAAAGACCACAGTCAGTGCTTGGGAAAGAATATAGATCCCAGGGGGGGTACTCCCAAACTTTCAATACGGGGGGGGGTCCATGCCAGTATTTCTTTGCTGACCACTAAATATTGAGTCTGATGTTTTGGAGACCCCAAATATTGTTATTAATTTTCATTCTGAGTCACGGAGACCCCAAATATGGTTATTTGTTGCATTATATATTAACGGATGAACACTAAAGTATGGGGCATACGAATGATTGAATCTGTCACTGTAATGAATTGCGCCAAATTTCACGATTCTCCCTTTTTCAGATTCATGGACCCCAAATATTGAATTATGTTTATGTTGTTGTTCACAGACCCCAAATATTGATTTAATTTAAGATTTCAGACCCCAAATATTGGCACGGACCCCCCCGTATTGAAAGTTAGGGAGTACCCCCCCTGGGATATAGATCCTTTACTTCCATGTGCTCTTGCTCTTCTTACTCGACAGATAGATCATATGTAGACTTATTACACGAGTCCCTTGCTTCCCTGTGCTTTTTACTTGAATGATATCGCTTCGGTCAACGGAGACTCAATATTACTCTGAAAAACTCCGGCCCTACCTATTTAGGCCCTCGCCACAAAAAAAACTTGTAGCGGCAATCAGCTTGGGAGATTCGACGAATCCTATTGTGATTCAAGCTTCAATCGACAGTATGAACTTTACATCAGGGGCGTACGCAGCACTTGAAAAGTGGGGGGGTCTGAGAAAAATTTTAGCGACCACGCCCTTCAGACCCTCGGAGAATGAGGGCTACGCCCTTTTAGTTATATTTTGTTTCATAAACGTGGCTGCAATTAATACAAAATAGGTGGATCGTTTTGTAAACTTTGCATATAAAATTGATACCCTTCATTGCAAATCAATCAAAGGAACGAATAGATATCTTTAGAAGTAAAATAAAATAATTCATATTCAACAAAAAACAGTCCTGCATATCAAGTACGAATGAAAAACTTACCTTTCTTAGCTTTATTACGAAATGATTCAGTGCTGGAAGCCCAATATTCGAGGAAATGTCTATTTTCATTACTTATCAGAATCAAATTGTCCAGTCGGTCAATGGCATCTTTTGCAAGATGCTGTTGTCACAGGAATAGCTGCTGTAATTTGAATTATTTATGGAGGTTGGGGCACAGGCTCTTCAAATCACTTTCCCGAGATTGTTTCGAGAGTAGTGGCAAATAGGGATTCCTCTAGCCAGTGATGTGTCCAGGCTAAGATAACTAGGGGTATTGAAATGACGGGGCTTGGGGGCGAAGCCACCAGGAAAATTTTTGAGAACACGCCTTCTAGTTTGTCTCAGAACGCTTCTACCAATATCATTCCAGCAGGCTTGCAAACCCAAAACCTTCTAATCGTATCGAGCCTTTACCCAACCATCGTATCCTTGCTTTCAAGATATCAAGGACCATCTCTTGACAAATGACAAATCTGCCTACCCCCCCCCCTTATGTACCAATTTTATTGCGTTTTTGAGTGAATCTCAAGGATCATCTTTTTGGAAAGTGGGGGGGGTCCGGACCCCCCCATTCCCCCCCTTGGGTACGCCACTGCTTTACATTACTTTTAGTTATGCTAGGTTTTCATCATTAACTGTGTGCCGAAAGGGATTTTTGCTGCATTTGCTTTCTGCGAGTTGATAGCTGAGAAGGAGCCTTGGCAGACCCATCTTTTTCAGTTTCACAATGAGTTCCTGTTGAGTAATATTTACCGCAGGGATACAAGGGACTTGAGTAATCAGTTATGTCATCTCTAGATTCGCTCCAAAAGTCCCAGATTTTCGCTCGTTTCTGTTGTTGTTTTTATCGTTCGTTCATTTGAAATGGCGAATCCGTGCAGGAGATGAAGGCAAGAGACTAATGTAGTAAATCTTGTTGCACACCTTTGCTCAAGAGATTGGGCGAGGTTAACACAGGGAAATAAGGGACTCATAGCTAATGTAAATAAAAGTCTTAAGTTTAACAAAAGGAACTGGAGGATTATTTAAGGATAAAGTATGAAATAAGGGCTGTTCTTGTAATTTTTGCATCATCCTGGAACAATGTTTGAACAAATCTGTCGCACATTGAAGACACCAATATAAGCTTTCTCGCAATCTATAGTATTTCACAGAATTTTCTGACACCCTCGTAATTTTGAGGAAACCCATACTGAAGGAAGAGCCAGGCTTCAAATAGAAAGATTATGTAGTTTTAGCTGACGTTTAAATCTATGGAATTTAGCATCGCCTTTCATGGCCTTAGATAAGAACTTTAGGCACTCCAAGGCATTTCTATACTCCTTCCTACATATCCAACTACCCCACAGAATGTTGGAAAATGTTTAAGTTACAAATACTAATTTTCTAAAAAATCTGACTGATTAAAATTTCATAAAATTTATAGAGATTGACTTTAGAATCGCATGCATGAATTAATTAAGCATTTTGCATATTTTGGAACAAATTATGTTTTGGTCACAGCGATGCCGATGGTGTGTATTGTGCTATAACTTTATCATCTAAAAATTCATCGATTTCAGATTTCGAGAATCCTTCCTGTAATAATACCTCTACAGTATGTTCTCCAGTCTTAGGCTGCAACCTGACATCGTCCCTCGCCGGAGTCCTGGACAGCTTTGGAGCAGGCTTAGGCTCCCAGAATTCTTTGCTGCCTGCACGGCCACGGGTAAAGGAACTCCTTGCTTTATTATGAGGATGCACTGCAGCTTCATCTAGGCCCATAACTGGAGCAAAACAAGCATCTTTGCTTTTGAACACTTCAATCCATTCTTCTTGTGTTTTTGATAAGAAAATGTCTGTGAATTTTGTACGCATCTTAGGCCATGATGAAACGTCCAGGTTCATTGGGAATTCGTCTGATAGCCCAAGGCCTGTTTGAAGAATAAGGTGCATTCATTTTGGATAAAATTCTCCAAAAGAGTCTCTATTACAGGGCATCTTTAGTTTAGCGGACACCACAGCATAAAGGGCATCGAAAGAAGCAGTGGCGGGGCCAAGGGGGGGGGGGGATGGGGGGGCTCGGACCCCCCACTTTTCAAGAAATTGGTCCTCGAGATTTGCACAAAAATGCAGTAAAATTGGTTGCTCGGGAGGGGTAAGCATGTCATAATAATAATAATAATAATAATAATAATAATAATAATAATAATAATAATAATAATAATAATAATAATAATAATAATAATAATAATAATAATAATAATAATAATAATAATAATAATAATAATAATANCATTCATTTTGGATAAAATTCTCCAAAAGAGTCTCTATTACAGGGCATCTTTAGTTTAGCGGACACCACAGCATAAAGGGCATCGAAAGAAGCAGTGGCGGGGCCAAGGGGGGGGGGGGATGGGGGGGCTCGGACCCCCCACTTTTCAAGAAATTGGTCCTCGAGATTTGCACAAAAATGCAGTAAAATTGGTTGCTCGGGAGGGGTAAGCATGTCATAATAATAATAATAATAATAATAATAATAATAATAATAATAATAATAATAATAATAATAATAATAATAATAATAATAATAATAATAATAATAATAATAATAATAATAATAATAATAATAATAATAATAATATAAGTAGTTAAGGGAGTGGAAGGGTCGTGAGACCTATAAAGCCCATGTAATCAAACGATCTAATAACTATTCTTACAAGGATTCTTTGTAATCAAGCCTCGCCTCCTATCCAACTGACAGCACAACAGGAGAGTTCGGGTGTAGAGAAATCAGTTGCAAGGACGCTCCATTTTGTGCAGTCTTCTCTAGCGGTTCCAAAGAGGGCCTAGTCCAGAACATATTTATACAATACCTGAAACGTCTTGAAACGAAGAGTCTTCGACGCGTTGAGGGAAGTGCCTACATTTCAAAATTTTCCCTTCAGAAGAGATTGCTCAATGAAGATATAACGAAGAAGATCATGATAGCAGATACGATTTTTAAGGACTGGAGGAAGGAAAACAATCTTCCAAAACAACCTTGTTTTCGAAAGGGGGTTTCTAGTGAAAGCAGAGGGCACGGAAAGCAAAGAGGAAAGGATTGTTTACTTAACTGAATGGTCTAAGTGCTCGAAGCTCGAAGAACTTTTGGCAAGGATTCTAGCTCTCAGTTTCAAGCGGAAGAGAATATTGTATTCCTTTTCAATTCAACTCGGTCATGTGCCAGTAGTGAAAGTGTCTTGACATTTTCTATTTTCAGCACATGCAGTGCCGTTTCCTTAAACAGGATGTACCAAAGAAGAATCACGTGCCTTTGATGAGTCTTTGCTCAGATCCCGTATGAGGTCGAAATGTCGGTTAGGCCCGTTAGGCCTAAACAACAATTCTATAGCCTGCGTGCAGACTTTACTTTTCCACTGCAAAGGAGAAATTCTGCAAGCAGGCTACAATTCTAAAGCTAAAAACAATTCTAACGATTTGGTTTGAATGTCTTTTATTACGGAATTTCAAAGTGTGATTGTTCTTGGTCCAACCCATTTTTGTTGGAAGAAAACACGGAAACGGCTACAACGAATTCGTGTGAATTTGCAATGACAGTTAGCAGGGCAGCAACCCGCCCTGGATAACGTCTTACGTCAGTGCAGTACAAAGAGGGTTGTTTAGTTCATACAGAACATTAATGTGGGGTGAAAGGTGAAACGAAATTTCAAGATCGTATATAGTTAAAGTTAGTCCAAGGCCTGCAGGTTTAGGCTATCTTCGTTGTAGACTTCCCCTTTGGCAAAAAGACAAAAATCTGTCACAAGCTTATTTTTAAGATGACTCTCCTCTATCTTCTGAAGCTTGTGGTCGATAGTTTTCGTTTCTTTTTGGAAAACCTCCAAACAAGGTTGCCAGAAAATCATGAATTAGAAAACAGACCAACGTTATTTCTGGTTATTTCCTTGTGGTGTTAATAGAACAAAGAACATAAACTAATATGGTAAACATTGCTGAAAGGGCACAGATGCCCCATTTCCTCCTCTTAGTTCTGCCTACGTAATATTATACTAATTAAAATATGCGAAATTAAATATTCTTAAATATGCAAGGATCAAAGTTTGTAAAGTTTGGTTGCCAGGGTCAACTATGACGTTGAACCATGCACTATGCACCGTGACGTACAAACGTACCAACATGAAACCTCGCAGAGAAGGGTTGACTTGACATTTGACTTGCCTCAAGTCTCTCTCTCTCTCTTGTCAGCACAAGATGTAGAATATAAAATGTGACCAAATTCTCTCCCTCCTCGTTCTGCTCTGCATTCATCTTTCATGTCTGGTGCTGATGAAAGAGAGCCTTGCAGCAAGACACGAAGGGAGGAAAAATTCACTGCCAAGCCAAATACTCTGTAAATGTACAAGGAAAGATGTGGATGTGGCGAGAAGAGTGACGCATAGTATACTCTGGGTACAAGAGCCTAAGGAAAGATCGCGTCAGGAAGATTTAAGGGAAAACTAAAATCAGACAAACAAAAATTAGGAAAAGGAAAAACGGCGGAGAGGCCTTTCCCTCTCCCTCTTTCTTCCTGTGTTCTTTTCTTTTTCTTTTGTTAGCTCTGGTACCCAGGGAGATGTTGATAACAAAAATAATTAGGTTGTTATTTATGCATCTCCATTTCTCAAAATCAGACTCTGTGAGTTCTGAACTCAGCATGATCAGATCAGACCCAAAAAGCGGGCCTAAATAATAGAACGAGAAGAGATTTAAGGTTTTGAAGTCTTGCATCTTTTATAAAATTGCAACAATGTTTCTTACGTAAGTCTAAGAGCAAATCTAAGTGTAAAGAGACCCTGCTCAAGTTGATTTGCAATGACTACCCTCGCGTGGTTTTGCCACTGCCTTTATCTGCCGCATTTTTCTTTAAAAAAGATGCTTTGGAAGTTATCACCACTTTCTTTGAAAAACTCCGCCACTACTTTTACAGAGCTCATCAGGTTCATAAACTCAGGCAGCCGCGTGGCCAGGACAAATTAACTGGGGGGGTATTCAAAAGAAGGGGTCTGGGGGCGAAGCCCCCAGGAAAATTTTTGAGGACACGCCCTTTACTTTGGCTTAGAACGCTTCTCTTGATCCAATGTTTGCCGGTATCAACATAGAATTTTTGACCATTTTGTGAAATATTTTCAACAGTTAGCATCCCCAGAAAATTTTTTGAGTAAATATCATTTTCTTTGGCTTAGAATCCCTTTCTCCATCCCATCTTTACCAATGCCATTGGAAACTTCGATAATTTTGTAACAGTTTTCTATGAATCACCATCTTTGGGAAAAAGTTTTTGCTAAGACCTTATACTTTGTCCTAGAACGCTTCTCGCAATCCAGTGTTTGCTTGTCCCCGAAATGGAAGCCTTGGAAATTCTGTGATAGTATGTCTGGGAAATTTAAAAAAAATACCAACCTTTACTTTGGCTTAGAATGACTCTCCCGGTCACTTTCCTGCATTTCTTGGAAAAATTCTTACACACCCTACCTATACCCAGCTAATTTCTCCTCGTTTTTAAAAGAATCTCGAGGACCATCTTTTCACAGAAGTGGGGGGGGGCAAATGCCCTCCTATCCCTCCCCGTGGCCACGCCACTGAACTCAGGGGCTTCCCAGTCTAACGTAAAGATTAATGTATCAATATCTAAGTTCAAATAAAAATTGCAAACTTTTGTCTCTCTTTGCTTTGTACCTGAAGTCGATCTAACTTAGGGGCATTTTGTAACGTTAGAAAAAGTGCAAACAGAAACTCTAGGGAACAATACTTAAACGATATTTCTTTTGTAACACATCTATTTAGGAAACTGTGCAAAATTTAACTAAATACTGAAACATTTTTCTTCAACACAAAATTTATTTCCTTTGAAAACTGAACTTGCCAAGACCACTTGGTGACAGTGACTACTCGAATTTAGGCCCTGAATCTTTGGATGTTGGCCCAAAGATGACCGATCCTGTTTCCTGAAGGTGGGTTAGCATGGCTTTGGTGGTTTACACCTATTCTCAAAGACTGTTCCCGTTGTCGTTACTCGTTAGTCAGGAAGCACGTAAACGTTCTGACGTTGTATTTACGTGATTCTCCCCTCCCCTAAAGCATATTAAAATCTGTGATATTAGAAAGTTTTCAAAGCTTCAACACACTAACCTTCCACAAGATCTTGGTAAAAATTTGGTTCCAAAGCTCCCACTGAGATAAATTTGCCATCTTTGGTCTCATAAGTGTCGTAAAATGGTGCACCACTGTCTAATGGGTTCGTTCCTCTTTCACCCATCCAAATGAACAAATCTTTGCTGCGATGCATGAAACTTGCCAAATATGCCGCACCTTCTACCTGGAAAATACAAAGAGATTCCTCATTAAATAAGAGGATAAACGAATAATTGCTAATTGCTAATGTCTGTCAAAAGTCAACGCATTTAGCCATTTATTTCTACCAAGTTGTGGGCTAGTTCTCTCGCTCAATCTTTGGTACTCCCTTTCTACTCCCTTTCTACCTGAGATTGCTTGTCTGAGCAGATCTTGAAAGCTCTTGGGCAACCGGCATGCATTGCAGCCCTACTTGTAAAGGTGACCTAATTTCAAGCTGCCTGAAAATAGATTTGTGATGTCGCTCAAGTCAGCAGCACGTCGTGGACGGGAAATACCACCTCGTACAGAAACACTGAAATTGACATACTTATTATACTTGTTATACTTGTGAGACTTGTTAGAACAAAACAAACGATCGCAATGCATGCCGGTTGCGCAAGAGCTTTTAAGTATATTTGGAGGGATTTGGAGCCTGATACCGGCATACAGTTGTAATGTTTGTTCACACACACCCCTACAACGATCGAAAACGGAGCGTTTTACTTCAAGAAACAAGGAATTTTCGAAGATGTTTGAGTGTTGGCTCAGGTTGGATTGTTTTGTAGCGAAAAAATCCAGGAAAAGATATCGAAAGGATCTATATTTTGCAGCGTATTCAGCCAAACAAGAACTGGAACATTTGAGGAATAACTTTGGAGCGAATTTCACATTCGTTTGTTAACGGATTTGTAAAATTGCNCTCTTGGGCAACCGGCATGCATTGCAGCCCTACTTGTAAAGGTGACCTCATTTCAAGCTGCATGAAAATAAATTTGTAATGTCGCTCAAGTCAGCATGCAGCACGTCGTGGACGGGAAATACCATCTCGTACAGAAACACTGAGATTGATATACTTCTTAGTCTACGTATTATACTTGTTATACTTGTGAGACTTGTTAGAACAAAACAAACGATCGCAATGCATGCTGGGTGCGCAAGAGCCTTTAAGTATATTTGGAGGGATTTGGAGCCTGATACCGGCATACAGTTGTAATGTTTGTTCACACCCCTACAACGATCGAAAACGGAGCGTTTTACTTCAAGAAACAAGGAATTTTCGAAGATGTTTGAGTGTTGGCTCAGGTTGGATTGTTTTGTAGCGAAAAAATCCAGGAAAAGATATCGAAAGGATCTATATTTTGCAGCGTATTCAGCCAAACAAGAACTGGAACATTTGAGGAATAACTTTGGAGCGAATTTCACATTCGTTTGTTAACGGATTTGTAAAATTGCCGCGCGGCAAAAGATTTAGTTAATTCTCTTTGCGCCAAAAGAAGCCAAAATGGCATTCGGTTGCTTTGGTTAATAATCNGTTTGTTCACACCCCTACAACGATCGAAAACGGAGCGTTTTACTTCAAGAAACAAGGAATTTTCGAAGATGTTTGAGTGTTGGCTCAGGTTGGATTGTTTTGTAGCGAAAAAATCCAGGAAAAGATATCGAAAGGATCTATATTTTGCAGCGTATTCAGCCAAACAAGAACTGGAACATTTGAGGAATAACTTTGGAGCGAATTTCACATTCGTTTGTTAACGGATTTGTAAAATTGCCGCGCGGCAAAAGATTTAGTTAATTCTCTTTGCGCCAAAAGAAGCCAAAATGGCATTCGGTTGCTTTGGTTAATAATCTCTAGTGCTATTCAAAATTGTCTTTGCTCAGTTAAAACTAGAACAAGCGAAGTGATTGTTAGATGCCAAACTTTTCACTGGTGCCTAGCGATATCTCTACACCATTCGCTATGACAACGTAAACGAACAGAGCCTGTTTCGTCACCAGAAAGGAAAAAGAGACCGATTAATCATTTTACTTCTTTGGTGACGTCGTCCAGCGTACGGTTTCTTAAAACAAAGAAATTAACTTTTGAACTTGGATTAGTTCGAATATTTCACGAACAATGAGATTTTGTTTAAAAATTGATCAGTTTTTATTGTTCCATTGATTCCCTGTGATCTGGATCTATATGTGTAACAATAGAATGACGTAAGCGGAAACAATCAACGGTTGGTTGTATTTACTTTCATGGAGATCTTCGCTAATGGATGGTGAGTATTTACAAAACATTAACGGTTAATAGGGAGGGGGTAAATTGGATTGTGTTATTGGAAAGAATAAAAATAGGGGTAGCCTTTCTGGAAAACAGCACGTCAAACCTTCATTAACTTTTCCTCAGGGGTAAATAGACCTCACAAGAATCCATCATGTTTCCCAAAAGACCCATCTGCTTCATTCTTCTTCCCGCCTCTTTCCTTGGTTGATGTCTGTAGCAAGTCAGAAAGCCTCGTTATCTTCCCCAATGGGATAAAGGCAGTTGCAAAGTGTTTTAAACAAAAATTGTATTTACTAAAAAGTGTAATTTCTGCTTATGATTTGGCTCTCTTGCAATTCTTAGTTCAAAAGCAATCCACGCTGAACTTCAAAAATTTTTGAATTTTAATCAAAAATTAAGAAACTCTGCAAGAAACTTTTATTATAAAAACTTAATAAAACCTACTACAAATTTCAGAGCCAAGTTTCTTACAAAAATGAGTGTATTGCAGTATTGTGAAGACTATTTACCCCTGCTTCCTTCCACATGACCTTCTCGATAAGTGGTCGTGCTATCTAACGCGAAAAATGAACTCATTTAGGTTGCCTTGGGTGAATCTGGGCCGTACCCTTTCACGCTAAATTCTAGAGTAGAGTCTAACGGACAACCGTCTTCAGTTACCTTGGGTTCCGGAGCCTAAACAAATCAAAAGATTGTTTGAGGCTCTGGAACCCAGGTAGTCTTTAGTAGTTTAAACAAGTTGGTAAGGTCCTCGCTCCATTTTCACGCTCCAGAAAGTGGGCCTAACACATGTTGGGAGTGGGGGGAAAGTGACTGGAATTTTTTAAATGAGTGTTGTTATTAGAGCGTCTTGTTATTAGAGAGTCTCTCTGATAACAACACTCATTAAAAAAATTCCAGTCACTTTCCTCACTTTCCTCCCGCTTATAACATGTGTTAGGCCCACTTACTGGAGTGTGAAATGGAGCGAGGACCTTACCAACTTGTTTAAACTACTGAAGACTACTACCTGGGTTCCAGAGCCTCAAAAAATCATTCTCCAGCGCATCTGAAGTTTCTAGTACCATTAATCGCCCAATAAACCTCTAAATTAGACCCTGTTATGTGGAACAGCAAAGGTCCACTATCCTTCACAGAAGCCAGGCCCATAGGAAGCGGGGGGGGGGCAGGGGGGCTCGTGCCCCCTAATAATTTTGAAAACAAAGGTGCTACGTCACATATATAAATTAGATGAATTGTTCTCTATGTTTTGAGAACAATAGCCCCCCAATCTGCAGCTGCTTCCTACGGCCCTAGCAGAAGCTCTATATTTACGGAGGAGGAGCCCCAAAATAGAGCATCTGTGAAGGTGAGCAACAAAGGTCCAACAATACTCTTTGTCGATGCACGGAGTTTAATATTTGAATGCCAACAATCCCGGTCTGAAACTCTGAAGAAGGGCCGGTTTCTTTGCAGTTCAAATGTAATTAGGAAGAATCCTGCGCCGAAGATCAGTAAGATTATGCTAAGACAGAAATTGAAGATTTCAGCATTAAATTTTTGCAAATCAGACTACCAAAGAATGGAAGCTCAAATTTGAAAAGGAAGGAAATATCTTGACAAAACAGTAGAAAAAAGTCGGGCATTAACTCTAGATTTAACATTGCAAATACCCGGCGGATTATGACTGTTATCCGGTGCTCCCAGGAAGGTGTTGTCTGGTGCAATTTAAAATGCCTGATCCTAATAAGGTGCCCTGGATACCAGGTCTGGCGATAAGCTAGTGATAAGGCTAACAATGAGAAAACGAAGAAAAGCTAATATGGTTGTTGCTTTGCTGATTGTAATGTTCTAGACTTGGTTTGAATGGTGGGCTCATTCGCGCGGTAGTTGTTCCTACAGCAGTTTTATTCCTACCTGCGTCCCTGTGCCCGTGAAGGTTGTTGCTGTTGTTGTTGTTCACTGTAACTCAAATTTGCAGGACACCGGGGAACAAGGAAAAGCGGGCACAGGGACACAGGGGGGATAAAACTGCGGCAGGAACATTAACTCCAGCTACTCTAGATCCAATATTTGAAGTACCCCTTTCCGGATTATTACCGTCCGGTGTTTCCAGGAAGGTGCTGTGTAGCGCAACTTGAAAGTCTAATGTTAATTATTTTGAATTTAGGAAACCAAGAAATTGGTAGACGGTTGTCTGATATCTATTGCTTTCTTCGTTGTAATTTCCTTCACTTGGCTGGAATGGTGCGTGTACGGAAATTAGCTGTAAGAGGTGAATGAAATTCTTATTCTTCAAATTTTCTTAGTAGAGGCTGTTTGCGAAATGGTTGATCATTTGTCCATCCGACACGGAATTGTTTTCGTTAATTAAGGCCAAAATATCAATTTTTTCTTGTTGGGCAGTTCGGTCTCACCTTGACTTGCCCCAAGTCTATTTCATGAAGTCCTTCCGACTGATCCCTTTCCCATAGTTCCCGGATCCGCCATTCCATTACGGAACAAAGGGGAAAGAGAGAGAGGAATGACCAGAGTATGGTTTTCGGCTATTTGTAATATGTATGGGACTTGAATGTTTCCCTTTAATTTAAAGGCATTGAGTCCGCATAAATAGCCCACTCATGATCATGACCAATATCAACTTCTTTTCAATCGTCAAACAAAAGTTGTCATTTTATCGCTATTGAAATTAAACCAAAGAAATTCCTGAGAATAATGGAAGTGTTTGTTTCTCGCTGCTATTGACGTTACCGCTATTGTGCGACAACAAAAGGCCATCAGCAGTTTGTCAGCAAAAATTCAGGATAGCGTATACGCTCATGTATTTATATGGACTCAATTCCTTTAAAGCTTGGTACTCACTGCGCGTTTAAGTGCGTTTAAGTGCGTTTATCCATGCGCGTTTAAGTTAAACCCTCAGTGAGTATGATGTGGGCGTTTATTTTTCGGGATTTAAACGCACTTAAACGCAGTTAAACCCTCAAAAAAGTTAAACGCGCGGATCAAAAAATTTTGATCTTGGCGTTTAAAGTTCAAAAGCACCGAAAAATGCAAATGATTAATGCCATTGAAATTGAATTGAAATTGATATTGCGTTGTCCGTTTTGGTGTGTCAGAATAACCTTTTCAATGAGAAAATGACTTTGACGTAGAGGAAGGAGGAACTTGCAGGTTGTTTTTCCTTCCTTGTCAAGATTCATGTCTTTGATTCCCATTTCTGTATTTTTCTAAATAATATTACAACCTATACAGTCCCCTTTGCTCATGTTCTGGGGTTCCTTATTTTAGAAAAAGTACGCAAAACGTTGGTCTGAATAAGCTGGGCCCTTCAACAGAATTTTCGAAATATTTACGGAATCAAAACTGCAACGAACAACCAACTTGCCGATTTTCTTAATCAAGTTTCATATATTTTTAAAATGGCTTCTCAAAGGAAGAATATTTTGTTAATAATAACCTTTTCCTCAACTTTCCCCTGCCCGTTGCTTTTGAAACCGTGTCTTGGCGTCTATGCTGGCGTTTATGTTTTGGCAGTGAGTATGATCTTGGGTTTTATCTAAGATTTTAAACGCACTTAAACGCTCAAAGATAAACGCACTTGAACGCACTTAAACGCCCAGTGAGTACCCAGCTTAAGAAATCAATCTGTGTCGGACAGACCACTGATCAACCATTTCGCAAACAGCCTCAGTACTCAACGAGTAAATTATATCAATTTTCCTGACCCTAAGTCACAAAGCACATGATGGAACTAATTAACACTTGCAATTTTGAAAAAAATTGCATACAGTTTCAAAATGGTGTATGCTTTAATGATATCATTATTGAAGGCAATAGACCACAATAAATTTGGTATGAGTCATTCTCTTTTGAGGCATGTTAATTCTCAACCAATCAAATTTTTTTTTTTCTTATATGCCATTAAAAATTTACAAAAACATATTACGGATTACTCTACCTACAAACTACATTGCAATACTACAAGGACGATACCATGAGGAGCAAAAGACTATGACTACCTCACGGCATTACATGCAAAATTATTAAACTACATACAATTACACATTTATACTACGACACACGATTAAAACTAATAAATACTGAACTAGAGTCTGTCTAACATTAGATGTCAGGCCAGGGCTGCGATAAATCATACAAATAATGTCGAGAGCAAAANATCAATCAAGTCATGAGCAATCAAGACTTTGCATGATTTGATTGGTTAAATTTGACAGGCATCACTAGACTTATTACGATGAGTTCCAGTAATCGCTCACCAAAACGAGACTTGCACCAGACCGAGACCGCTCATACTGGTTTGAGCGTCCGTCCACCAGTCTATCCATAGCGATAACTATATGGTGTAATCAGTCTAACTATGACTCTGTAAGCATCACAGTAGAGTGTCTGAAACAACTCTTATAAAGGCGAACCCTTTTTGCAAACATTTGTATACCTGTACATCAAAAGGTAGGTACAATCTATCAAAACCTGCTTCGCAAGCTCGCTAAAATGTTGGCGAAAATGAACTTCATGTTTCATGCAAAACCATCCTGTGACGCAACGTCTTAATTATCTGAGCGAAGATACCAAGCTTGATTATTTCTTTATTCAAAGCTACCCTAATTATTCCATTCAGGTCACATTCAGTTTGCACGAAAATTTATGCATGCATATGTCAATGTCTTTCGGTTGCAACGCAATCGTGACCTGTGAAAGCGTAATTCTGCTAAATCCATTTGGCGGACGGTTAATTAGAAAACCGTCACGACTGGGGGAAATGAAAGTGGTTATCACGCGATTTCATTTAGTCAACCACTGAATGAAAATGTGGATCACGTTATGCATGGCTGGTCACAACACCTGCGCATTGAGTCAAGTATGTGAATGAATCTACTACGTTTTACTACAAGTATTCCCAATCTAGGATTATCCCTGTGGCGTTAATGAGTTTTTCATGGGATATCCGCAACAACATGAAGCCTGTGGACTGTGTTTTAAATCATGCCCCAGGCTGAGTTTGCCCTGCAAGAAGTGATTTCTCAAGACTTATTGCAGACAAGATATCATAAAGCCTAAAACTTGTGTTCGTTGTGTAACTTGTGTTCGTTTCCTCAACATTAGGAATTTCACAGGATATAACATGCAGCCTTAGGAATGTGTTGAAACCATGCCCTTAGGCTAAATTCGCCCTTCACGAGCATTGCTTCCCAAGGCTTAGCATGAATACTGCTCTTTGCACAGACATCATTAGCAATCAAAATGCCTTGATACTAGAATATATCTGCAACATAAAGCCCCATGAATGTGTTGAAGTCATGTCGTTAGGCTGAGTTCGCTCTTTGCGAGCATTGCTTCCCAAGGCTTGGTCTGAATATCATTTTCAAAGGCTTTGATCAGGCGCTACACCATTAAGCATAAGCTTATCATGTTCGCTCACGATATATTTCTCATGACATCTCCACAATCGTCATCTTATTCTTTGCAATGAATCATGGATCGTGGATCATGACTATATTTAGGGTTGAAATTTTGGGAACGAGCAACACCTTTCTCTAGCACTATGCCTTTAGGCTGTATTAGCCGCTCAATCCATACGTTTCTCATTATCAATCATCTCTGAACATATCTTCTTTTCTTTATCAAAGTTATCAAAGTTAAGTAGGCCCCAAAACAACTTTCTTGTCAGTATCTTCCACGTGTCTGCTATCCACGTGGGAATTCTTTCATTTAATCACACGATTAAATCATTTCCCCAGGAAAGAGATGACTGACGGTAGGTAAAGATGAAAGTGAGTCCCAATTAGTGGGAGGAAAACAAAGTAGAGATCATTATGATAGGGGAATGTTGCTTATCCCCAATCAGAACCCTAACACTATGCCTTCAGATAATATTCACCATTTAAGCCATACTTTTCTTATAATTCATGCACATTTCTTCTTTATCAAAAATGAAGCAGGCCCCTGGCAACTTTCTCCTAATTACATTTCCACATGTCTCCTAAGTATAAGCTATCCACGTGGGAATTCTTTCATTTGATCACATCATTAAGTCATTGCCCCAGGCCTTTACTACAAAATCAGCTGTTGCATTCTTCCAACAAAAGTTCGACAAGACCTATCAAGTACATAGCTTAGAAGGAAATTATCGGATATAGATAAAATTAGTTTGATGAAGTTTTATTTGAACTTTAACTCATATTCTAATCTGTTACTAAGCTTCTTTAAGGGTGCAATAACTTTTCAAGAAACTGCAAGGTTACAACGTTGAAAACGATAGATATTTTCTTCTGTCATCGACAACATTCTAAATCATAAGTCATCAGCCTGCAACGTTAGACGAGACCGGAAAAATCAATTCAGTATACACCAAATGCACCAAGAAAAAGTAAAAAGTTAGGGAAATTTCACATTCTTCGTCTAACTTAGACTTTGGATGGAGATACTACTCGCTTCTAATCTATATTTTTGGAAGCGTCATTCTGTCCTGTATACGTTATAAATCATGGCTGAATTTCCAAAATTAAGTTGCAGCTTCAGGCACGAGAAGAAGTAGCCTGCGTGCAGACTATACATTTTCATAGAACCTATAGTATGAAAAGTATAGTCTGCACGCAGGCTAGGGAAGAAGTTGGTATTTTTCAAATCAGATGGATGGCTTTTCAAGCACGATGTTTCAAACATAGATACGTTTTCTGCCTCTGTCGGCAAATAAATGTAATTTTACATACTTATGTCACAAGTGTACTGTGGAGGGTGAGAAGCATACGGGGCATATAGCGTCGCATTAGGACAGCTTGCAGGTTTATATAGCGAGTGGGGACAGGTGAAATCAGGCAAAATGTTGCATGCTGGGCGCCAAAGTAAAGCGCGATTCTACGAGTGGAATTTGGTGAGGATGCATTTCAATCACATGTCAAAACTTTATGCGTAATATTTAAAGGCACTTGCTGTGATGAGCAGCATACAGCTTAGCATAAGGCCAGTTAGCACGCTTGTATAGCGTGTGGGGACAAGCAAATCGTTCCTTGATGCTGGGCGCCACAGTAAAGCGTGATTCTCCGAGTGCAATTCGAGGAGAGCACATGTGAATCACATGCCAAAATTTTAAGCGTAACTCTTAAAAGCACTCACTGGGCTGAGTAGCAAACAGCCTCAGGTTAGGCCAGTTTGCGCGTTTGTTATAGCGTGCGGGGACAGGAGAAACGCTGCTCGCTGGGCGCCAAACTAAAGCGTGATTCTACGAATGGAATTTGGCGAGGACGCATTTGAAAAACATGTCAAAATTTTATGTGTAATGTTTAAAAGCACTTGCTGGTCGTTTGTTGTTTGGCTACAAATAAGGTAATCCCTTGCAAGACTTCCTTTTGAAAAAAGGTTGCAGACTTTGAGATAACGCATAAAGCAGGAAGTCTGGTGAGCATTAACTGAAAGGTTCAACAGTCAGCACGCTATGGTTTCATAGAAACTCTGGATGCTCTAAATTCTAGGCGTTAATATCTATAATATTTTATACCTTCACGCTTTTCATGGGAGGGGTGATATAGGGAGAGAGGAGAGACCGGGGCTAGTTGTAACTGTGGCAAGTTGTAACAGGGGCAATTAGTCTGCCACTTTTTTTGGAAGCTGTGCTCACCAGCTGTTATATGAATGAATGTCTAGTTATTACCTTCAATTCAAGGCTTGTAAGAGGCGGTGGAGTTACTCACATCACAGTGTCCTAACACTGTGCGCACACAGAATGTGTGTAGCGTAGTTGCAATTCGCAACATGGGAAGGAAGCAACCCTGGGGTGCCAAAAGTATATCGTGCAGAAAAGATAACAACTTGTACAGGGTAAGGCTAGACACTTAATTGCAGTCCCAGTCAATTCTATGGCTGTCTGATTTCATTGAAGAGAGTTTTAGACAGTCAGACATCTTTTATCTAGGCCCATGGCTGGTTATTTTTTGGGGTTGGGGTCATTTGTCGCTTCTAAGACAAACGCAAGCTTCCTTTGTGTGACTAGCGAATCAAATTAGTCCATCTGTTTGTTTATGGCCAAGTAATGATTCCAGGTAGAGATATAGTCTGATCGTGTGGTTTTTGAAGAATGCAACGAGAGACAAAAATAGCAGTATCCAGTCTATCTTTAGCATGCCCTTCTTATCTTTGGCCTTCAGGTGAACAGTTCAAAAGAGTTATGTTGGTTACTATCAAATGGCATTACATGGATCCATGAATAAATGAATCAGTCAACCAATCAATCAATCAATCAATCAACCAATCAATCAATCAATCAATCAATTGATTAATCAGTGCATCTAACAATTAATCAATCGATAAATCTACCTACTTATCAAGCAATCAGTTAATCTACCAATCAATGTATTTTTGTCGGTCAATCAAATCAAGCAATCAATCAGTCAATCAATAAATCAATAAATGTATTCACCGATCAATAAATCTATATATCTACCAATGAATCAAGGAAAGGATCACTGAATTAAAATATCAATCAATCTCTCAATCATTCAATCAATCAATCAATAAATCAATCAATCAAACAACCAACCAATCAATCAATCAATCAATCAATCAATCAAAAAATTGATAAGAAAATCAATCGTTGAAACAAAAATCAATAAAGCTATCAATTTAATCGATCAATCAATTACTCAATCAATAAGCTAGATGTTCAATCAAAAAATCAATCAACTAATCAATCAATGATTTGATGAATTTTTAAGTGTGCATCAATCAATAAATCAACCAACCAATCAATTTATCAATAATCAATCTATCTATCTATCTATTTATCCATCGATCTATCGGTCAATCAATAAAAAATTCATTCATTCAATCAATCAATCAATCAATAAATCAATCAATCAATCAATCAATCAATCAACAATCAAAAAATCGATATGAAATGATCAATACGCCACTCAATGAATCAACCATGGTTCCGAAGAAATTCAATTGAATGACAATCACAATAAACAAAGTTAGTTCTTGAAATGAAATAGACCTGATATCGTGAAAATTCTGCCATCTTAAAATGGCCACCTTCGCACGATAAGCTCGCCACCTGACAACAACAAGTAGATGCAATGATTTGACACATGATACACGGAATATTGTTTATGTTTAGATGAAAGTAAGTTTAGTCGATTTGTTAATAGGCCCATAGAATTAGGCGGAGCTGTAGTATTTGTAACCGCCCTAGAAATTGATAAGCCACGATTTGTTAAATTTAGGTCAGGTGCTGACTGCTCTAAGATCTATTTTTAAAAACACAGAGTGCGTCAAAAAATGTAGCCATTATTTGAAAAATCATATTGCAAAAACTAATAAATAGATTTGAAAAAAATCAAATCTATTGCTTGACTGAGACCCTAACTTAATTTTTGAAATTGTTTTATAATTTGCAATGCACGATTTTGCTCCCAAATATAGAATTTCACAAAAAAGGATTTCCCTGTTTTTTTCTCTCAAAAAATAAGTTGTTGGTTCTACTTAATTCGCTTTTCAACTACGAATATGGTAAAACAATGTTTTTTGGCAAAGATTATTGCTTCATAATGAAAAGGAAACTGATAGAATTAAAAAATTCTTTCCAGTCAATGCTAGGGACAAAAAATACCATTTGGGGTCACAAATCTGTATCGGAGTGAATAACACGTTTTTAAAGTTAGTTGACGGAGATAAATAGCTAACTCATAGCTGCATATGCAGGGGACTGGGTAAGATAAAAATAGATCTGGTATCTTAGCCAATGAAAATTGACCAACTTTGTGTGATCAACAATTTCACGTGATCAGTTTGTTTCTGTGGTTCCAATTTCACGTGATCACTTCAGTCACGCGTGGAAAGGCAAGCGCTGATTGGTCAATTCAATTGTGTAGTAAATTTCAATTGAGTTGAATTGAAACTATTTTCGGAACGACGTTGGCTTTAGCTCCGTCAACTAACTTAAATTGTTTTGAGAAATTTGAGGAAAGTTATATTTGGCTAATAACTGACTTCTGAGAGAAGTAAAGCATCCAAACTGTGAAGAAAATATAAAAAATTCAGTTGAAGCTCTATCTAAACGAAGAATTAAAAATTTTACGAATAGATTTTCCGAATAGACTCAATTTTAGCTATTCTAAAAAAGAGTCTGGATCGGGCAATATTTGTATACATTTTGATACGAAGTGCTCGATTGAGTGGCGTTATAGCTTCTATCACTGTTGTTCACATTCGAAAATTCTACAAAATGTATCAAAATATCGTTCGATTCAGATTCTTTTGTAGAATAGCTAAATGGTCTTGTAGAAGACCATTTTGACATTTAGAAAAGGGTCTGGGGAGAGCAATATTTTTCTGGTAAATGGCGGACACAAATCTGGTAAATGGCTGCCACAGGGCTTTAACGAATGTTAAATTGAGCTCTACAAATCTGTTGGTTTTAAATTCACGGTGAAAAATAAAGAAATAATTAGAAATAGAAATAGAAATAGCTCCGTGGCAGCCATTTACCAGAAAAATATTGCTCTCCCCAGACCCTTTTTCTAAATGTCAAAATGGTCTATTGGCTGCATAGTTTTTGCAGTATGATCTTTAAACAGTGGATACATTTTTTTGACTCACCCAGTAGACGTCAATGGCTTACAGTTTAGCACTGTAGCTTCTTCGATGATATTTTCATATTCATGCCACGTTGCAAAGGCGTTGAACAAACAAAAAAATCGTGAAGAAGAACAAAGCATTTCCAAATAAAATCTGTTTCAATATAGTCAATGGGAAAGGCACCTTTTCCACTGACTGACACCATTAAAATATTAGTGGGCTCTCTAATAGGCTAAGTTTCCAAGAATCGACGGGAAGGCTTTAGTGCCGAAATTTTCTTAGAATCTTTCGACATTCAGCACAGGAAATATCAGTAATGGTTCCAGCCAAATCAAAGTTTGAGCAAAATCAATTATAGCTAGCAGGCTGGACGATCAAATAATAAATCTTCGATCCAAATCAGTCTTTAAAGAACGCCAATCAACCAGCATCCTTTGCGCGCTTCGCTTGTTGCCTTTCGACTGCGGCGGCCATTTTAATATGACAGCATTCTCTGCAAAGCGTGACCGCAAAGGATGCTGGTTGACCGGCGTTCTTTAACCAACTATTAAACTTTAGATCATTAAAATTGGACGATTTATTGCAAACTTCTAGGCCGACGTTGTCCAACGTTATTTTGACACACCTGGTATTATGATTTTCTTATGGATTTTAATTTGGGTGAAACCTTTTCTTAAGATTTCAACAGAACCGCGTCTCTTATTGAGTCCCTGACAAGAACATAAAAATCAAAATTTTCTAGGTCACAGTTCATTTTTAAAATATTTGGTCAACGTAAGTCTATAAGCAGATAGAGCATTTTAGGGCCTATGTGCCTGGATAGAAATCAGATATCTCTCGTCTAATTAGTGGCAAGGCTTATCCTGGTAGCTAAGGATGTATCTAGATAGGACTGACCCAGTTAACTATGAATAAATATAGGGGACTATCGTTGCAACATACAAATATAGACTTAACAAAAATTGAATGCCTGAATATAAGTGTTCGTAAATCTTTAGGAACACTTTCAAAGGAATTCTAAAAAGTTTAGGAACACTTTTGAATATGTTTCTAAGAGTTTAGGAACATCTTAAACATTTAGGAGCACTTTCAAAGGATTTCCTAAACTTTCAAATAATGATTTCTGCGTTCATCAACGCTAAATTATGATTTCTGACTCAAAATAGCAAGATAAAACCCAAAAATATAGTAATACGTCAAAGCTAAATGTCTTGTAATATCCACCAAATATCCTAGCAACCTTAGGTAGGTTTCCTATGGCTTCTCGACGCGTGAATTCCAACGCTAACTTTTAATTTCTTGCTAAAAATAGCAAGAAAAACCCAAAATATAGTACTACGTCAGGGCAAAATGTCTTGCAATAACCACCAAATATCCTGGCAACCTTAGGTTTCGCTATGGCTATTTGACGCATCCATTATAGGTGAATTCTATGTTTTACTCTTTCGAGTAAAAAGTTTCATCAACGCTAAATTATGATTTGTTGCTCAAAATAGCAAGATAAAACCCAAAACTATAGCACTGCGTGAATGCAAAATGCCTTGCAATACCCACCAGATGTCTTAGCAACCTAACATTTTCTCAGGGTTCTTAAACGCAAAATTTAAAGGGATGCATCTAAGTTTTACTCTTTCGAGTAAAAAGTTTCATCAACGCTAAATTATAATTTCTTGCTCAAAATAGCAAGATAAAACCCAAAACTATAGCACTGCGTGAATGCAAAATGTATTGCAATACCCACCAGATGTCTTAGCAAACTAAACATTTTGTCAAGGCTCTTAAACGCATACGTCAAAGAGGGACCGCTATTTTGATCTTTCAAGTAAAAAGTCTTATCAACGACAAATCATAATTTCTTGCTCCAAATAGCAGATAAAACAGAAAATATAGTATTATATCAAAGCAAAATGTTTATGTAATATCCACCAAATATCCTGGCAAATGGCTTTTCAATGCATAAATTATAGGGGAGGCTTCTATCTTAAAAAAGTTTTCTCAATGCTAAATTTCGATTTCTTGCTCAAAATAGCAAGAAAAACTAAAAATATACTCCTACGCCACAGCAAATATCTTGTAATCAGTAATATCCAAAATATATTGTAGCGATCAAACGTTTTTCAAGGCACTTGAATGCATAAAGAATTAGAGAAGTTTATGTTAATCTTGTTATTTTAATATTAATTTCATGTTAATTTCATGCCATCCTTATCGTATGCTATTTCAGCGCAGTTTTACCCATGCTAAAAAATTATTATTTCATGCCAAAAAAGGCAAGATAAATCCGAAAAATATAGTAATGAAGTGGAAGCAAAATGTTGCAATATCCACCAAATATCCTAGCGACTTAAAATTTCTCAAAACTCTTAACGCATTATTTATAGAGGTATGTCTCTATTTTGCTCTTTCAGTGCAATCTTAACTATTTATACATCTTAAAGTAGTTCTACCTGTCATTAGTTTGATCAAGGGCAGTGTGAAGATACAAATGTTCATGGCCTAAAGCCCATTATCAACATACCTTCAGTCCTTTGTTGGCTTTAAAGTATTCTTTATATTAATCTAATGTTAAAACGACAAGCTCTCGAATCCTAATTGAAATTGCTAGCTCCGCTGCAGAGCCAGCTCTTACCGCCATTTTCTTAGTTAGGCCTAAATTAAAACATTTTTAATTTGGGCCTAACTAAGAAAATCGAGGAAAATAGCGGTAAGAGCTGGCTCTGCAGCTAAGCTGGCAATTTCGATTAGGATACGAGAGCAGGTCAACGCAAAAGAATGACAACCATGGTGTTANACAAATGTTCATGGCCTAAAGCCCATTATCAACATACCTTCAGTCCTTTGTTGGCTTTAAAGTATTCTTTATATTAATCTAATGTTAAAACGACAAGCTCTCGAATCCTAATTGAAATTGCTAGCTCCGCTGCAGAGCCAGCTCTTACCGCCATTTTCTTAGTTAGGCCTAAATTAAAACATTTTTAATTTGGGCCTAACTAAGAAAATCGAGGAAAATAGCGGTAAGAGCTGGCTCTGCAGCTAAGCTGGCAATTTCGATTAGGATACGAGAGCAGGTCAACGCAAAAGAATGACAACCATGGTGTTAACATTAGATTGATATAAAGAATACTTTAAAACCAACAAAGGACTGAAGGTATGTTGATTAATGGGCTTTAGGCCATGAACATTCGTATCTTCACACTGCCCTTGGTTTTTTCACTCGCTACACTGTATTGTTTTTGTTATTGTTTAGTTGTAAAGTGAAATTTTACCCACGCCAAAGTATAATTTCATTCTCAAAATGTCAAGATAAAATCATCAATCTTTACATTATCAGTATTCTAAATTGATCAATCTTAAATATGTTAATTTCGTGACATCAAACAACTTTTCTCATACATTAATATTGCATAAGACTTACACAGGTGCAGCTTTTTGAATGAAATGATGGGAAATTCTCACGTGATATCAACACATTTTATGAATGAAATTGCAAATCTGGATCAGTCTTTTAATCATTCATAAAACTCACGACATGGATCTTAGGATGAAAGTTGGAGGAATTACAACACGATTAATGCATTCCTAAAGTTAGATCATCCCTGTCATGACTGCTGCAAAAGCAATTTACTTACAATTTTCTCCTTCTGCATTTTCTACGTTTTCTGTTAATCCTATCATGCTAAAAATTGGGCATTAAATGTCTTACAATAGAAAGTCGATAAAATGGCTGTTTGTGAATATTCGATTTTGTTACCTCTGCTTATGCAATTGGGATAAATCTTGCATTCCAGCGCAAAAATTAAGTATGCACGTTGGATTAGGAACGACAGGCCATTATAAGTGATGCGCGGGTCGATTTTGATAGATACGTCCATAATAAAAGACGAATGGTCAAATAATTTCCTACATGTCGAACAACTTATTACGTTTGATCGTGCAGTTATGGCCTATAAGATCATTAACAGACTCTGCCCAGAAAATCTTTGGAACAAATTCCAACAAAGATCACAATACTCCAGTTACAATACGCGATTCTGTAGAGATCTCCAGATTCCAAAGTACAATCTAGAGTATGCTAAAAAAGGATTTTCCTACTCAGCTCTTAAGGTCTGGAATGAAATCCCTATAAGTATCAGGGAGCTTCCCACCTTGTGCCAATTTAAAAAGCAACTAAAAATACATTTGACGAGCTGAAAGCCAATTAAACACGACCCCCTGGAAGAACAGCACCTGTAATTAGCTTAGAAGTTTTTTTTGTATATGATATTAATTAATAGAAATGTATATTTTTGTATTATTAAACAGTAGCTGAAGGGATATTGTGTATAAATAAATTAAAATGAAAAATGAAATGAAGATCAAAATTGTTATCCATTGACGAAGAAAAGGTCAAACTCTTCTATTTTCCGATTACTTCAACCTGTTTCTCCAAGCTTCATTGATAATCGTAAAATCTCATAAAATCTCATGATCTTGATCTCATAAAGACTTATAAGCCAAAGACATCGACGAGATTTTTGTCGAGAAACTAAAGTGAAAAACTCGACGGATATGACCGACAATTCTAGTCTCTTTTAATGCATTCTAAGAAGCCTCTTTGAAGAGAAATCACCTAGGTACAATTTAGAACTGCCTTACTGATCTTGATAAAATTTCACATCAAAGTCGGCCTTTCAACTAGAACATAAGATCCTTTTGGAAGATTACAAAGTGCGTTTTAACTTATCTCGCGATTTGTACCTCATGCGCGTATTTCCCTGCCTTGGTCCCTGACGAATGAAGCGAGCATGAGAATGTCTGATTAAGATCAGATCTGATCTGAATATCGACAATTTGATCTGAATATCGACACCGTCATAACCTCAAATTATTCTTCATGATGTAGTTAGCTGACAGAGGACTGTATTTACCGAGGCGTGTATCACGAGCCAAAAAAGCGTACGAGATTTCGCGGATTTCTGAAATCCCTCGAAATTTGGTAGGGATTTCTGGATTTCTTGTGGGATTGTCCTGGATTTGTGGGATTTCAAAGAGTTTCTTCTAAACTAAATCTATTTTGCAATATGCACCCGATTTGCATCATTGACAAGGCTTTTCAGGGGGTTTTCACTTAAGTTTACTGATGTTCTAAGAGATTTTTGTGAGCAATCCAATCTGGCAAAGCATCTGTTTCGAATTAGCCTCGAATTCAAGTGAGATACGATGACGTAGCGATTGAGGGCACGTTTTCGCGTTTGCTCCACGCACTCTGGCTTATCGCCAAGCAGAAAAAGCTCGAAGCACTAATTTGCATATTAACTCAAGTACTGAAGCAATTAGTGATTAGTTGGTTTTAAAGATATTTTTGAAGTGCTTTTTGGCACAATTCACGCAAGTTGTTTTCCACATGTCGAGAACATTCGAGAAAACGCCATTTACGATGGCTAAAAGGGTGTGGCATGCTCCTCAGTTATGAGTCGGCAAACACAGGGGTCATCCTAAGGACAATTCAGAGCTGCCCAAACACGTTTCAGCCCCGCCCCGCCCATTTCATCGGACACCGATATGGCCGCAGAGGATCGAATCTGAAGCATCCCCCTTGTTATTTAGAGCCTGTTGTGTGAAATGAAACAAACTGTTAACTAAAATTTGCCTAAATCCTGGTGTAAATTTCATTGCATATTAGCTTTCCCTTAAAGTACTGTGTTTCAGCCCCGCCCCGCCCATTTCATCGGACACCGATATGGACGCAGAGGATCGAATCTGAAGCATCCCCCTTGTTTCATATAATTCCAGCATGAAACAATCAAAATAAAAAAATTTCTGGCACAGATACAAATTGCTCAATATCTGCGGGACATTAATACAAATTTGGTCTGAATGACCATTAATGATCCTGTTTTTCGACCGCTCGCCATAAAGCATGAAGAAGGCCGATGTCAAGTTTTCCTTGGTTTTCTATGCGCAGGGGGGATAATCATTGGATAATTGCGTGCCAAACGCACTTTTTCTTGTCTTTGTGCTCATTATCTGCGATAACATGCTGATCAATCACACTAATGCGTGGGACTGACGGACGGACGGACGGACTGACGGACTGACGGACTGACATCGACCTCACTCCTTAGATTACAAAGTACTTTGTAATCAAAAACGATCTAAAATTTATAGACAATAGTCAACAATTCAAGATTTCACATCTCAGCAAAGTGTGACCGGTGTGATAGCTAGATTTTTCAAATTTCGGTGTTACACAACAATCTGTTTCTATTCTTGTCGATTAAAGGCTCACAACGAACTACTCTATCTATGGCTATCCCTCCATGTATCATAGAATCAAAAGTAAATTCAAAATTTTTTCCCTCTAATTTGATCCGTGGTTTTTGTTATTTCACTCCTTATTGAATAGCATTAGAAAGTCATCCACAGCGAGAAGTAATTTAAAGCAGGAACTATGAGCCATAATTTCTCGACAGATTTTCATCAGATATCCATCCCAGGCCCTTTAAAGCAGGATGGCGTCTTGCCGTATAAGATTTGCCTCCAAATTGATCGCTTTTCTTCCCTTAATCTTTAATCTATTGTGCGTCAGTGTTTGTGAAGTATTACTCGTCAATAAGGAAAGAATTTACAAACCTTTAAGTGGAAAGTATTCTTAGGATATCTGCTCGCAATGGCAGTTTAAGATAAATGCCATGGATTTTCATGTATTTTTTACACCAGGTGATTCAGAAAAATGTTTAGACGTTTGAAAGCCTGTAGCTTTCAAACTATAGATTAGATTCCTGCAAACTAAAACTATTTGCGTAGCTAACATGCCAACTTAGATGAACAAGTTTAGTTTCTCAAAATCGGCCGTATGGTTCTATATTTACAAGTGATTTTGTAATAATGCTTCATCCCAAAGCCTTTCAGAACAGGCCTAAAATCTGTTATCAAATTTGCTGACAATTCAGCCATATGATGATAGAAATATACGAAGAAAGACTGAATGATAGTCCCAAGTCTTCAAGCATATACAGTGTACCCAGTAAGAGCATACCATCATGTAAATATCCACTCTCCTGACGATGACCGAAGAGTCGAAACGCAAGAGAATAGAAGAGAATAGAATAGAAGATAAAAGTAGAAGAAACTCCAAGTCGTCTTATTTTTGCGTTCATCTTTATGTACCCAGTAAGATGTATATACCTAGTAAGATCTTTGAGCAATAAGATGGACTGATAGAGTTTGATTGTAGTAGCTGTGGGGTTAAATCAAGGAACTTAGAAACTTTGGTCAGCCCATAGTACTAAAAGTTTCCTAAAAGTTTCTTAATTTCACATGAAAATTTCAGTTTTTAGTACGAGAAGTTTCTTAATTTCTTTCTCTTTTTTTGGGTGCATGAAATATGATGTACTTTCTACCACTGCCACATATTTGTTTCTTAACATACAGCACAATGTTTAAAACTGTATTGGGCTCAAAGCATGAACTTTCATTCAAGAATGAATGTCTTTAACGTTGCTGTTATTGCACGAGAGGCACATTTTCCCTCAACCTCCAAAAAAGTTGCAAATTTCCCTTTTTTGGCTCCAAATCTTGCTCACCTTGCAAAGACAACGGTGTGTGTTTAAAATATCTATACACTGTTGCCATTACTGCATGAGAGGCACATTTTCCCTCGACCTCTAAAAAAGTTGCAAATTTCCCTTTCGTTGGCTCCAAATCTTGCTCACCTTGCAACGAGAACGGTGTGTATAAAATATCTATACACTGTTGCTATTACAGCACGAGAGGCACATTTTCCCTCGACCTCGAAAGAAGTTGCAAGTTTTCCTTTGTTGGCTCCAAATCTTACTCACCTTGCAACGACAACGGTGTGTATAAAATGTCTATGCACCGTTGCCGTTACTGCACGAGAGGCACATTTTCCCTCGACCCCAAAATAAGTTGCGAATTTTCTTTTGTTGGCTCCAAATTTTACTCACCTTGCAACGACAACAGTGTCTATAAAATATCTATACGCTGTTGCCGTTACTGCATGAGAGGCACATTTTCCTTCAACCTCCAAAAGTTGCGAAAATTCCTTTGTTGGCTCCAAATCTTACTCACCTCACCTTGTAACGACAATAGTGTGTATAAAATGTCTATACAACAGACACTATTGCCGTTACAGCATGAGAGCCACATTTTGCCTCAACCTCGATCTATAGTGCTGCGAAAAGGTCTCCTGGAAAAGGATTGTGATTCTTTCTCTGCAAATTAACGAACTATTAGCAAAAAGTTCCACTGGGAACACCAACCATGGGGCAGCACTCCGCTAAATGATAGTTACTGCTAGTATAATAAATTTTGTATCAAAACTTACCATTGAGCAGTCTATTACTTGGCCTTTCCCTGAAGTTGATCTTTCCAGCAAAGCCATCAATATGCCAATAACACATGTGAGAGATCCTCCAGCAAAATCAGCAAGAAGGTTAATAGGAGCAAGAGGTTTCTCTCCTTTTCTTCCAATCAACGACAAAACCCCAGAGATTGCAAGGTAGTTGATATCATGTCCAGCCTTTCCAGACAATGGTCCATCTTGGCCGAATCCTAAGATATAAAAAAAATTCAATTTGAAATATCATTGTACTCCTCTACACTGCCTCTTCTCTCCTGTAATAACATCATCCTTATCTACTACCATACATTTTGCTGGAAATGGAAACCAGGGCCGATACCAGCCATGAATTCCTAGAGGGGCAAAGAACCAACATTTTCCGACGGCAAAATCAACAACGACAACAGCAACAACACCAGTTGTAGGAACATACGTCATAATCATTAAAGAAATGACTGATGTACTCCTTCAATAACTAAAATTTAAAATTATTTTGCAATCCAACTTTGTATCTTTCAAAATTGAATGAATATGAGGCAAAAGGATGCTGTAGATCCAAAATTCATCTCGTAATTTATCCTCAAAAGTTAATATTTTCATGTTGAATGCATCATTTCTCCAGCAAAATCTTTTGAAAGAGGACCTGTAAATCACAAAAAGTCCGACAGTTGGAGTAAAATTTCGTGTGAAACAAATGTTGTTGGAACATAGATCTTTTCTATAGGAATTCCCACCTTGATTACAATTCCTGTCATATGCAACATTCGTTGATTGTTGTCTTTATTTTGCTGAACAAAGAAGTATTTGTAAAAATGTGTGGTTGTGACTTAACATAATCTATTTTAACAGACCATTTAAAAAAAGATCAAACCATTTTTGCTCAAAATTCAAATTCAATAGCTTGTGGATGTTTCAACAGAACCTAGATATGCACATAAAATTAAAAAGGTATGCCATATGCACAGTGCAAAGTTTCNTGAGCAGTCTATTACTTGGCCTTTCCCTGAAGTTGATCTTTCCAGCAAAGCCATCAATATGCCAATAACACATGTGAGAGATCCTCCAGCAAAATCAGCAAGAAGGTTAATAGGAGCAAGAGGTTTCTCTCCTTTTCTTCCAATCAACGACAAAACCCCAGAGATTGCAAGGTAGTTGATATCATGTCCAGCCTTTCCAGACAATGGTCCATCTTGGCCGAATCCTAAGATATAAAAAAAATTCAATTTGAAATATCATTGTACTCCTCTACACTGCCTCTTCTCTCCTGTAATAACATCATCCTTATCTACTACCATACATTTTGCTGGAAATGGAAACCAGGGCCGATACCAGCCATGAATTCCTAGAGGGGCAAAGAACCAACATTTTCCGACGGCAAAATCAACAACGACAACAGCAACAACACCAGTTGTAGGAACATACGTCATAATCATTAAAGAAATTCTCTATATGACTGATGTACTCCTTCAATAACTAAAATTTAGAATTATTTTGCAATCCAACTTTGCATCTTTCAAAATTGAATGAATATGAGGCAAAAGGATGCTGTAGATTCAAAATTCATCTCGTAATTTATCCTCGAAAGTTAATATTTTCATGTTGAATGCATCATTTCTCCAGCAAAATCTTTTGAAAGAGGACCTGTAAACCTGTAAATCACAAAAAATCCAACAGTTGGAGAGTAAAATTTCCGACAAATGGCCTCCTTCCTGAGCGGGGGGGGGGGGGGCTCCGCCCCTAGCCCCCCATTGGCTTCGGCCCTGTGTGAAACAAATGTTGTTGGAACATAGATCTTTTCTATAGGAATTCCCACCTTGATTACAATCCCTGTCATATGCAACATTCGTTGATTGTCGTTTTTATTTTGATGAACAAAGAAGTATTTGTAAAAATGTGTGGTTGTGACTTAACATAATCTATTTTAAGAGACCATTTAAAAAAAGATCAAACCATTTTTGCTCAAAATTCAAATTCAATAGCTTGTGGATGTTTCAACAGAACCTAGTTCCATATGCACAGTGCAAAGTTGTTTCTGCCGAGCTAGCTGGCAAATCTGACAGGACAGGCTTTTTACCTGTTAGCCTTGCATAAATCAACTTCTCATTTTCTTTCATTAGTGTTTCANCGTTGATTGTCGTTTTTATTTTGATGAACAAAGAAGTATTTGTAAAAATGTGTGGTTGTGACTTAACATAATCTATTTTAAGAGACCATTTAAAAAAAGATCAAACCATTTTTGCTCAAAATTCAAATTCAATAGCTTGTGGATGTTTCAACAGAACCTAGTTCCATATGCACAGTGCAAAGTTGTTTCTGCCGAGCTAGCTGGCAAATCTGACAGGACAGGCTTTTTACCTGTTAGCCTTGCATAAATCAACTTCTCATTTTCTTTCATTAGTGTTTCAGGTCCTAGCCCGAACTTCTCCATCACACCAGGGCGAAATGGTTCAATCAACACGTCAGAACTTCTGGATAATTTCTTCACGATTTCAACCCCTTTCGAAGTTTTCAGGTTGACTTGAATTGATTGTTTCCCTCTTGCCAGCCTGTCAGGAGCTAACCCATCCCCAAATTTATCAATTCGAAGAACTGAAGCTCCAAAATCAGCTAAAATCATGCCAGCCATAGGTACAGGCGCCAATCCTGCGAGCTCGAGAACTTTGATCTTTCTCAAAGGAGCGGCCATCTTGGATATGTAGAGGAACAAAAATATGGCACCACAGGGTTCCGAGGCGGTTTATTTTCTCCTTCGCTGAGTCTTACTCCTCCGTTTTGGCGGGAAAAGTGACGAAAATGTGTCGAGTCAGCATTTCAAAATCCAGCATGTAGAGTAGGGAGGGGAACAATGGGTCACAATTAACTTGAACATGAAAAAGTTTTATCTTTGAAGCTTTCCAAGTCCAGGAGCAAGCTTTTTTCAGTAATTCTGTTGCTGCGATTTTGATGTACATAAAACCGGTGGGCCAAAAAAGTAACCCCAAAGATGAAAACATTTCTGAAAAACTTTCTGAATCAAAGATTTTGATGAAATTTTTACGGCACTAAGTACAAAATAAAATACACATACTGACTGAAAAAATTACAATTGAAAATCCCTATTGTTGCCACAAGAAGTTAGGAAAAACATCATTTGCACGGAAATTATTCAGTAATCAATAAATGCGTTGGTGGGTTGTTGTTGATAATTAGTGATTGTGTTACAGTGGTTTTTGCGACCATCTTTTTTCGAAAGTTCATTTCTCTGTAAACACAGCTGACAATGAACTGATTTTCACTCAATAGATGTATTTTATGCTATACTTAGTGCCATATAAATGTCATCAAAATCTTGCAATCAGAAATTTTTTCAGAAAGTTTTTTATCTTCGGGGATACTTTCTTTTGGCCCACCCGTCATATACCAGGTGACACAAAAAGTGAAACTTTTTGAAAGATCACCAACAGTTGATTATGTTGCCGATCTTAAAAATTTCTTTTGGCGCATTTGTGTTAAGGCTCATATTAAATTATTAGACATTGCAAACTCTAGTTGTGATTCAGTGCTTGTGGGAATTCTTGCTCTTGAGAACTATCTGGTTTTGATGCATACTCTCAAACTGCAGAAATTGGTTGTAAAATTGCATTTTTGATCCATCCAACGACCCAGTTTGTTCGTCTGTCTGTAATTGAGCTCTTTTGTCATCCAGGACTCAAACTTTTATTTGAAATTGCAAAAAAGCCTTTTCCTGAAAATTCATGATTTTGTACAATACTATGGGTCAAAAGACGGGTTTTCAAGCAAAGATTTCATGGCCTTTTCCCCTCAGGAATAAACTAATGCTAATTCCAGAAACTAATTTGATTTTAGACAACAAGAACACAAAAATCTTTGTTGTGATCGGTAACATAATCAATTTTTGGTGATTTTTGAAATACCTTCACTTTTTTATTGGGTCGCCCGGTATATTTGTTAATGAAACTGAACAGAAATTGAAACACGATTTTGTTTAAAGATTGGACGCCTATGCTGTAGTCTGAAGGGACAGTAGAACCACGAAGAAGGCTTCGAACAAAAAGGCAAATATTCAAATGGCTTTATGGTTAATACTTTGATCTATGCATGAATTACATGCAACATTGCATTACAGGATACCCATCATGGAGCAAAAACATTTTTGGATCTAAATTAAATCATCATCTACGAGCAACGCAGGAAACATGGGAACGTACAATTCTAAATTGGACACATTTTGGATGATAGGGCTCAAATCTTTCAAATCTTTCAAAACGTGGGTCTAAAATTCTATTACATTTTTCTTTGAATTGAATGGCTTGAAAGGAACTTAGGGTACTTTGTTGTAAATCTGAAGTGGACATTTTTTGATATCTTGATTGTTTTCAAAATGGCGGCGTTTTTTATTTTGCTGAAAGAATTCATGGAAAATTTTGAAAAAATTAAAATAATCATAAATTCTAAATCAATAGAGGAAAAATGATACAATCTTCAAGAAAACCATAGTTTACGAAGGTCTACAATATGGTGTCAAGCAGAAATCTGTTGCTCTTTTGGCTTAGGATTTAGAAATTTGATGACGTCACAGCCACAAATCTAATAAATGCTGCCATTTTGAAAATAATGAAGATATCAAAAATGTTCAAGACAGATTTACAGCAAAGTACCCTCAGTTCCTTTCAAGCCATGTAATTCAAAGAAAAATGTTATAAAATTTTACACCCATCTTTTTAAAGATTTGAGCCCTATGCTACATTTTGGCTAACATTTTTAACGGTTGTTACAAGCTATACTGGGTTATTCTCGCATATGGTTGTCTCTTGCAGCATTCCTTCACGTCTGTGTAAGAGATACCAGGATCATATACAAAGAAGATTATATTCATTGGTATCGTGTCTCAAATGGAAGGATCAACGTACTGCGAGGGTAAGGGACAGGAACAATTACCACTAAATATTCTCAGAAAACGGGAGAGTGGAGTGTGGCAAAGTTGGTCAGAATGGGGGATATCGGTCACTTGATTTTTTGCTTCTAAAATTGAGGCACAGTGTCCTTGGTTGTAAACTTGTGGCTTTTTCAATGAATAAAAATTGTCTTTGTTTATGACAGAAAATGATTTTCTTGAACTAAAGCATAATAACGATGATTCCCATGAATCTACCAATGACCCATTTTACCTCATCCTGAACCAGTCAGCCTCGTCTTACCCTAGCAGAAACGGCAAAATTAACGTACTTTTCAATATTTCTATTGAATCTCCCCAAATATCTCCATGAAAATTTGAAATTTCTACGGCCGCGCTCCACGATTCTGTGAGGTAGCCAATAACACTATTTACTCACCAAGCAATGCAACTTTGCTTTTGAACGAACATTGAAAATTCCCTCTTATTTATTTGGTTAATGTGATATACAATGGAACAAATCTTGCCTTCCAAGTAAAACAACCAGTGACACTAAGACCCCGTTTACACTGTACCGGTACAACTTTGGATCCGTACCAAAAGTGTAACGGATCAGCCTCCTGCTTACGCTGTTCCTGCCAATCCGTAACATTTTTTTTCCTTATATTCATAGAATAAGTTTGTTCTGGAGCAGTGTAAATGCTCTTGAACCGTAACAACGTTGTAGCAGATCAAAACTGTACCGGTACAGTATAAACGTGGTCTAAAATTTATCATTCAAACAAAGCCCTTCACAAAGAATGGTATAGATGCAATCAGTCAAACTAACCTAACATATTGAAATAACATGCCACTTGAAATCTTGAAGTGATGCATCAACATGCCAACCAGTGGACATGATTATGATGACCATAACTACGATTATTATTCAGACACCCATAAATAAATACTGGGTCACGGCACCACATAGAAACCTAAGCACATATATAAGGCGTTCCTTTTGTAATCAAACCAAGTACCTATATCAATTTCTGAGTTGTTTTTTATGCAGGGTGCACCAAAAAAGGTTTACGCGGAAGAAAATTCAGACCAGGAAGACTACTGGAAAGAATCAAACATTAGCCGAGAGGTTAAAGTAGTTTTTGAGAGGATTTTTATGTTTTTGTGAGCATAGAAATATAGGTAAATTAGACTTTACAAAAAGCTTTCAAGGCAAATGTGCGAGGAGCTAGAACCCTCGACCAAACTATAAGTGAAGTCAAATGAAGTGAAGTCAAACAATTTTCATAAGAATTCCAACCTAATATTGGGAATCTTATGCGACCCAGGAAAAGCATCTCTTTACTCAGACATTTCATCTCCCTCAATTGAATCTTCATGAAAGTAGAACCATATATGCTCTAATCTTTTTGCAAAGATTTAGTTGTAACTGAAGCTAGTAAACTTGAAAAATGCCTTGATCCGAAAATTCTACACTGGAAACTTTCATTGTTTTGACTGCAAAAGGAACGTCTTGGCTCTAAAAACGATTTATGATAAGAAACTTTAAACGACCTAAATTAGAAGTTCAATACAAAAAGCTACAAATAATTACATTTGAGTATGATACAACCAGAAATACTAACAGTGCATTTGCACGTATGATATACTATTTGGGATATATATTTGGACATAAATAGAATATAAAAATCCTCTACATCGAAAACTAAGAGTTTATGTATCAAAATACGATTCCCTAAATATACAAATTTATTATTACGAAATTCAGTGCAGTACTGGCTTCGATGTCGTTCTGATAGGACTGCATTTGAGAACCTCCGTTAATCGATGCATTATAAGAATGACTAATCGTGTGGCAAGCAATACCGTGGCTATTTCCTGCAGTTCTTATCAAATTTCATCATGGCAAGATTTTAAGAAAAGGTTGAGCGTTAACAATTCGTTAAAGTTCTGCTTTTTTAAGAGGAAAGAGTCAAGAAACTGGTCAAGGAAGCCAGAGTAAAGGCAAATCTTAATTTCACGGGATAACTGAAATTAGGGACTTAACGTGGAAACTGTTTTTCATATCCGTTACAAAATTTGATCTACCGAGCTTATTTTGTATCGTACGAAAGAGAAATATATCGTCAAAAATTTGACCATACACACTTTCATATTTGTCAGCATTTTGTAATAAATAGGTAAAGGGCACAGGCTTTTTATATACATCAATTTTCTAAATGAGGTAGAAGTGAAACTAGGCTGTATCACTTGCGTTAGTCTAAAAACTAGCTGCTTCTGTTTATTTTGCGATGAGACGGTAAGCGAATGCTAGGGTCCAAGAGCATAGCCTACAAATCTTTAAAAAACATTGCATGGATAGATAATGCATCTTTTCGTTTGATTTTATGGCTTGAAAGGAACTTCAGGTACGTTGCTATAATCCTATATGTAGCAATTCTAATATCTTGATTATTTTCAGAATAACAGCGGTTGTCTTTTTATTGAAAGAACTCGGGAAAAGTTTTGAAAACAATTAAAATAATCATAGATCCTAAATTAAAATATGAAAAACGGTACAATCTTCAAGAACACCACAGTTTACGAAGGTCTATAATATGGCAGTGGCAGTAAGCAGAAATCTGTAGCTTTTCTAGTTTACGATTTAGCGATTTGATGATGTCACAGCCTCAAAACTGGCACAAGCAAAGAAGACGCTGTAATGCTGAACATAATCACGATATCAGAAATGCTACATAAAATATTATAGCAAAGTACTTGAAGTTCCTTCCAAGCCATTAAATCAAACAGAAGATGTATTACCCATCCGTGCAATGTTTTTCTAAACATGCAAAAGACTTGGAGGCTATGCTGGGTCCAAGGAAATAAAATGGATCATTACCGGAGGCTCAATGCAGCCGAATTGACCACGCTGGAGCTGAGCTGGCGACAGAAATTTCTCTCTACCATTGTCCAGAATACCCTTGCTCTGTCCAACAGTTGCTAATGTTGCTTGTTCTCACGAGTAGTTTCATCCAACAAGGATCCTTCATTTGGCTGCTGCTCTTGATTTCTAACACGCCTGTCTACATTCTGTCCATGACTTTATTTATCGAATGACTCACTACATCAAACTAAATCACCTGATGCTAACAGAGCTTTTTCACAAGATCCACAACATCTCTTTCGATAGGTTGAAAATTTGCAAAATCCGATTCTCAAAATCACTCTGCAGTAATTAATCTTAAAAGAATCCTTGCAAATATTTACTTCTTGCCTTCGCGGGGCTTTCGTCGGTTTCGGAGTAGGCTTCGGAGTTGGTGCTCGAGTCGTAGTTATTTTCTCTGTTGTCGTTAATCTTTCGGTTGTCGTAAGTTCTCTTTTACGCTCTGTATTTCTTATGTCTTGTTTGAAAAACCTTGTAATTGGATTAGCCACGATAGTTTCAGCGGCAGCGTAACCGTCTTTTTTCGATCCTGAATCTCGAGCTTCCACTGGAGATGCACGCTCAGAGCTAATACGTTTAGTGGGCGCTGAGCTTTGAGAATTGTCCTTGATTGTTGTCTGCACTCTCGAAAACTCGGTTGGCGCTTCTGACCTATCTTTGGGCTGGCTTTGTGTCGTTTGTTGCACAGTAGATGTAGACCTACCTAGTTCATTAGAGGGCACTACATCAGCTGAACCTCGCTTACCCCTTTCTTCGGGCTTCGCTTCACCATCATTTACACCTTTATCCGAGACCTCCTGTGCGTTTTCCGTTGCTTTTCCACTGAATGTCGCCTTAGCCACTCCTTCATCAATCTCGTTTTCACATGCTCTTATCTGGCATATCATAGCAGCATTTGGCCTCGTTTCCGCTTGACAGCCTCTTCCTAGCTGTCCATTCTTCAGCATGCAGTTGATTTGTNAGCATTTAAATGTGGATTTATAGGAAAATGTCAAGGATACCATATACAGCCCATATGACGAATGAAACAGTATTGGAATTAGCCAAAACAACTAGATGCCTCAAATTGGAAATAAAGCAGAGGAAAATAAGATACTTTTGGGCACATAATCAGATCAGATAAAATACAAAAAACACTATTGACAGGAAAAGTAGAAGGCAAAAGGGGAAGAGGACGTCCAAGGAGGACATGGGTTGATGACATCGAACAGTGGACGCAAAGGAGCATGAGCAAATGCGTGATAGAAGCCTACAACAGAGAAAAGTGGAGATATCTATCCGCAAATCTACCAGAGGTAGTCGCGACCAACAGGTAACAGGTAAAAGTGCATAGAGAGAAATTCAAGAAAAGTGAATTTAAGTTGATGAAATACATACATGACTCCATTCGCTTGTGAACCATTCGGGATTACATGGCTTTCGTTTGCATTCTTTCTTTGATTCTGGCTTTGTTGTCAAATCACAGCTATCTTCTGCAACTTGGTTCATCAGTCCATCTTTCATACTGAGGCATATTACCATTCGTGAGATATGACCCAGTCCACATTGTGTAGAGCACTGTAAGATAGATTTTTAGAACATAAAATACTTTTCACAACCCAGGTCTTTTCATAGAATCATGACTGCTCCAAAGGGCCTATTTACAATGGCCGAGATATCCCGCCTAGTCCAAATACCCAAGCAGTCTTACATGAGCAGCACAGCAGGGAAGGGATAAAATAGCGGGTGCGCCATAAAGAACTATGCACTTTTGACAGGCCACGAAAAATCGTACACTGCGCCGATTTTGAAGGTTCAAGATTTCATCTCTAGCCGAAATCCCAAATTAAACCCGATTTTTCGCCGCCTACTTTTCGCGTTGTAAGCGATTTCATGAAAATTCTTAGTCTGGAAACAGCCTAAATCGACCAAGAAACAACGATCAAATTTTCTTTAGGGCATTAAGAAGTGGATTAGTTATGATCAGGAGCACGAGCAGTCCCTCGATCCTTGCACAATCTTTTAGCGTTGCTTTTATCAATTCCAAAACATTCGTTTTTAGTAATTGCATCAAAGTCTTTGTCTTCATAAAAAAGTAATTGCTTCAACAAAAATTCGCCAAGTACTATTTTGGATTTTGACTAAAGATTAAATCATCAATCGTCAAAATCGGCCCTATGCACGATGTATCGTGATACTTTCTTGGCGCACCCAGTAGTACTGAGATAAAAAGATACATTAATTGCACCAAATTCAAATTTAAGTTGGTTAGCGGGGTTCTAATTTTTACCAAAATTTCGTAACTTCCTGCCGATATTCAATTCACCGAAATATCTTGTACAGAACTTTTTGCAGTATCGAGCATAATAAAAAGAAAAAAAGCATCGCCTCAATAGTAGAGCCAGTGCGGGATATTCTGTTTGCTAAACCTTTGATGGGAAATTCATCCCGGCCTTCGTTGAGTGGTCTTGAAAAGTTTTTAAAAGTAAAATTCAAGATAAAGCCTATAAGTAAATTAAAAAACAAACCTGAGTCCAATTTGAAGTGACCCAGATACCTTCACATTTTTGATTGATGCATGCTCTTGTTGCACTCGGCTTTGGTTGGTCTCTACACAAAGATTCTGAAAGTGCGGAACCATCTTTGCCTGCGCAGAATACTGGTCTTCTTTCCACTCCTTCCCCACAGAACTTGGAGCACTAGAAGAAAGAGGGCACATATTTGTCAATATTTGTTCGCTACACCAAAGACAAATAAAAAATATAGAATAAGATAAATAAAATATCATATATGCTGATAAAATCACTGAGTTCAAAAACGTTGTATCGGGCTGCCCTAGAAACAAAAAGGATCTCTTGTTGCACACCAGGCGTTTTGTCAAGTGCTTTCTAAGCTTGAAAATGCAATGGTGCCACGAAAGACAGTCGATTGCAAGTTAGGCATCCTACGCATAGCCTGATTTCAATGCAAACAAATTCACATAGATTAACAACCAGCGTAGAATAACCTTAATTTTGTGAGCTTTGATTCAATAAAAGTTCCCGCTTCTGAGGTTTAAGATTCGAGAAGAATGCTATGAAAAGGGATTGTCTAAGCTCATGAATTGCGTACCTTTCGTGCTTCACAACCTTGTACAATCTTTCTTTTAATCTTAAATGACGTTTTTACCATGATAGGAAACATTTGTTCAAAATATTAGCCTAAGCGTTCTTGAAGTAGTGGTTCTCTTTTCCCCTTTTCTATTGCGTATCAACGGTTCTCATGAGGCTTTGTGTCAACATGGCTAGCTGGCTTGTCATGCCGTTATTTTCTATCACAAAGTTCGAAGAAAGAAATACGAAAGAGCACTTCAAATCACTCTTACCTTACTCCACTTGCCAATGAACCATGACGTCCTACATGGCTTAAGGTTACAGACTTGTGCCAATTCTGGTTTTGTTTTGATATCACATTGTTCATCATCATGGAGTCTGTTACCAGAAGTGCAAAATGCTTTTCTTGTTTGAACTCCTTTGTCGCAGGTTTTTGAGCACTGCGTAGAGAAAGCAGAGTCAGATTTTAGGCGATCTAAACAAACTTGAGGATTATAAAAATATAGAGCAAACTTTTTCAGACATTTCACTCTATGATCTTTATCAATGAACCTAGTTCAAGTAAAATGGTGAATTTTGCTGTTTATAGATTCTGAATTTTCTTTTTTCCAATCTTTCTTTTATGAAATTTGTATTACTGTAGGTTTACTGTAGATATTTGGAGTAAATTAGTTAATAGAAAGCTTGAGACGAGCTCTAAATACCCTCATGTTCCTTTATGAAACGAGGTGTTGAATTTTTACACAAACTTCGCTGCCACAAGTTTGTGCAATAGGTTTTGGGGACAGACTGTAGTTTTTTGCCATTAAAATCATACGTTAATATCTTTACTATGGAAAATGAAAATTTAAACATACCGATGACCAATTATCTGTCTTCCAGGTGAAACATGTGACATATGCACATGGCTTTTGAATAGCAGGCCTTGGGCCACATTCGTAGAAAGGTGAATTAATTTCCACTTTTCCTCTTTCTGTTAATATAACTTTAACACAGCGAACGTCTCTTGTTTGAAATGCACCTTGGCCACATGTTTTACTGCAGGGTTTCCACGGTAATAGCACCCATCTACAAGACAATGAAAAAGTTTTCAAGACGAACATTCATGATTTCCAAAAATTGCAATAAAAATCAGGAATTGTATAATCGTGGATAAAATTTACTTAGACATATGCAAGTATGTACAAATTTTAAATTGAGATTTCACTCCATACCCAACGCATTATAAAAAAAATCTCAGATAAGTTCCTTCTCCAGTCAAAATACAGTAATTCCAGGTGACCCAAAAGTTTCCTCGCTGTAACGAATCAGTTTTAATAATAATTTTCTATTTTCAAAGTCGATAAAACAGATACTGGTCCTGGATATATTACGCAACTTTTCAAAGAAATGTACTTTTGGTAAAATATTCTGGATCCAGTATTATTGCCTATCTATTTTTGATGTGACTAATTCTTCGTAAACGTAAGACATCTTCGAGTTCGTTTCAGCAATTATATGAGCAAAAAAAATTAAAGTTGGCTCAGTACTTATCTAAAGGTTCATTAGATATACAATTTCACAGTAAAGTTTCCTACCTTGGTTTACAAGTATGCATGTTGCACATTCGTTTCCTCTGAGCTGGCTTTTTGAGTGCATGACAGTATGAACTTTTCACAACTTTGGTTCGTTTGTTGGGGTATATTGCGACACAGCGAATATTTAACTGCTGTTCTCCTATGATGTAAGAATATACCGATATAAGCATTATTGGTGATTGCACTGCAAAATTAAGTGAATAACGTGAGATATTACATGGAGTTAATCTTTTGCAATTCGGACAAATTTTAGCCCAAAAATTGCCGGAAGGCCATAGCAGTAAATGTTCTACATTTATTTCACCTAACATTTACCCCATCGTGAGAAGGATGTATCGTACGCCGTTTCTGCATGCTTGGCCATACACAAATGCCAAATGCTTTAAATAAATGTCTGGAAATTACCTTTTGTCCTATTTCACTTGAAATCGCGAAGATGGCATAGCAATATCTCGCCAAAGATTAGCATAGGGAATGCTGTTCTACGCCGTCTGCCAATATAAAATTTCACAAGGAAAATGTTGAGGGTTTCATATGTATAGTCAATGATTTACACATTGGATACTCCATAACCGTACGTGGTACTGGAGCGGTTGCCACTGTAAAAATATGTAGGAAAGACAACATATTACAGCTATTTTGATGCAATTTTCTTGGATTGCTGCTTCGAAAATATTTAACTGTGTACGGCCATGGGTTCTATGATCATCGCATTCGTCTTGCAACAAAATAAATCTACAATAAACATACTTTACCTCCTCCACAAGGTCTTGTACATTTTTTCCAGCCATCAACGCTCCAATGCAAAGTAGGTCTGTTCTTTAGCTTTTGCCCGGGTCCACTGTTCTTACGAGCTGAAACAGCGGCTGCTTTAAATACCCGGTCTTCTCGTGAACCTAATACTTTCAGTGTGTAATTGTAGTGTACTTCGGGAGGTCCTTGTTGAAACAGCAACTGAAAATTTAGAATATATAAGCAACTTAAATTCGAACGATTAATCATGAGCTCCCTTCAATAATTATATAAATTAGAATAAATTAGACAAAGATTTTCAACAATATGGAATGCTTGCTTTTACAATTCGCTTTTGCTTCATCGGAAATAATTGCGGGCTGGCCTATAAACCTAAATTACAATAGGGTAACATGGCAACAACAACCTAACCCAATACAAACTGTGAAATTGAAGTTCAGAACTCCCATATA
>REGM01000086.1:591958-618424 GCA_004194415.1 Aurelia aurita | reverse complement strand
TTAAAAAGGGGAAAGAGCCTAAAGGCAAAGAGATAATACCGAGAGACTAGAACAGTAGTAAGGACTGCATGGCAGAAGGATCATCATCATCACCATCATTTATTTATTTATTTATCGTAGGCTGAATAAATGGTAGCTGAATTAAAGCTAATTAAGGCCTACAAGGACATGTAGAACTGTATGTCTAGAACTGTATTGCAGATCTGTATATAAACATTATATAAATATTCAAATGCAAATTAGCATTTCATCTTTGATTTCAACTATAAAATTTCTGATTTACTGAAAACCATGACCCGTGCCGTAAGGCCATGGAGAACAACTGGTAATGCATTAATTACAATACCCACCACAATTTGAATTTCTTTGGTTGTCGGTCCGGCAGCAGTGATAATTTCTGTTGATCCCGGTCCTTTTCCAAGTCGGTATCTGATCAAAGTTCCTGCTGCCTTGATATCCTTCTTTAGTGCGATACTCCATCGACCATTCACGAGGTAGTCGTCGCCAACTTTTATAGCTAAAAATGAATTAACGCATGGTTATTTTTTATCATTTTATTTAATAATATTTTAACACAAAAACCCTATCAGCTATTTTAAATAAACTAAAAGAAAAATAATCGCTATAAATATAAATGTACAAATTAAAACCTTAAAGATTTGCTGGTCTTCCTCGGGGGAGGGGGGGGGGGGCACTTGACCTCAAAATGTACGGGGTGTGCCTCTGAGATATCGAAATGTGTGGGTGCAATTTTTTTCAAATTGACTTCCCTGTCTCGGAGCAAACTAACAAAAAACAATAGTAAAATTGCGAATTCTTTGTCAAAATCCTGTACGAGAGCAATTATTTCAAAACTATACATCCCTCTGGGAGCACTTTTGTGAAAAAGGATACCCTGTTTGGGAGCAAAATCGCTAAAAACGATACCCTGTCCAGCGGCACATTCCCGGTACAAAAGTTATCGAAGTGCCCCGCCCCCGGGTCTTCCTAGGGGTCGTGCTTCGGGAAGGATGCTAATTTTGTAGGAATTCCTTCAGTTTCCTTTTGAACGTGGTAATCGTGGGACTCATTCTAATTCTGAATGGGATTTCGTTCCACGTTTTTGCACCAGAAAAGAAAAAACTTCTTTTGGAGAATTCTAGGTTCTGCCTTGGGATGTCTAGATCTAACTGATTTCTTGTTGGATAGTTAGATATTTGAGATCTGGTGATAAGTCTCCCGCTTAAGTTGCCCGGGCAGAGTTACAGACATGAATCTGGCATCTCCTTGCTTGCGAAACCCTATATTCTGAGCCTAAGTTTAACAAATCTCGACACTACCTTTAATCGAGTTGCAGAGCATCACTTTTGTGATTTTAGCTTATAGAAGCACGGCAAAATTTCGAAGAGAACACATGTTTGCCGAGAAATTATTTCTGCTTAATTTCTGAATCTGAAATAACATTAAGAAACATATTTGTTGTGAATTTATCAAATGCTTTAAAGTTTCGATGTTAAGTTTAATCAATTTCCTGGTACTATTAGAGTACAAATAAATTACGTCTTGCTTTACTTGAGCAAAAACTTCACGTAATATCCCTTATATTTCACGTTGGGTAACCCCTCACATAAAAAACTTGCAACGATTAGTATGAACCTAAAGTGGATTTCAACTTCATAATGAATGCTCACCTAGGTAATTTTGCGAAGGCCTCGCCTCTTCAACTCTTATGTTTGAGGCTCCCTTTGGAATCTTGAAAATTGGATTGTATCCTGCAATGAATTACAAACACATTAAGCAATGGAAGAAGGAACTAACTAATAAATCAATCAATCAATAAATAAATAAAGCAACCAAGCAATGAATCAAGTGATCGCTCAATCAGTTGATTGACTTCGTAATCTATTATCTATGTGAAACAAATCATTACCACAGCTAGCTAGTCGAAAAGGCAGACCAAAACTTTTATGTCGTTAGGAGATCGTCAGGGAGCTTTTTACCAGCATGCTTTGCGCGGCCGCCATCTTTAGCGTTATTGTCTATTATAGGGATCACTGTAAGCAATTACTGAAGATGCAGTGCATATCGAATAAGATACTGTAACAGTAAGGTGTCAAGTATCACAGTAATGGTTTAGTCCTAACCCAAAAAGTACAACTATAAGTATATATAGGAAGAACAAGCTGGATTTATATAAACGTGAAAATAAAATGCCAAGAAATGAAAGTGCTTGTTTATGGAATGATCGCCTTTAGGAGGAACGTGGGAAGAGAAGACATCAAATTCTAAATTTGACTTTCATTAATACACTCATATAACCAACTCAAGAAATAAATCTATTTTCATTTGCTATAGCTGTTTAATTAAAAACAGAACGGTTTTTCACATTTGTACCAAAGTACTTACCTAACTTTAAGCCCTCTTTCTTATTGTATTCTCCGGACACTTTTTTATCCACTTTCACAGCTGAAGCTGGATTAAATTGACCTCCAGATATAATTTTTTTATTTAATTCTCGTAAAATCTGATCTGACGATTTTCCACCACGGAGATACCCATTTGGTCTTGTAGGCGATCCGGATTGTAAAGCCCGGACGTTTGAAACTTGGAATCTCGAATTACGTCCTTGGTTTGGTATCCGACCGCTATTCTGAAGGCCGGGCCGCTGACGTTGTGGTAAGGGTAGTCGATTCTGTGGAAAGCGACCACCTTGCACATTCTGGAACTGACCTCGACGCGATGAACTCAGACGACCTTGATTTTGAGGGAATCGGCTTAAGACTTGGGGTCGTAGGTTTTGTTGAAGGCGATTTTGTGGCAGTCGGCCCTGATTTTGAGTAAATTTGTTCCGCGTCTGATGAATGCGGTTCTGGGATGCTAACAAAGGATTTTGAGGATGCAGTGGTCTGAATCTATTGTTTGGATTTTGTCCAGAGGGAGGTATGTACCCAAGTGGCGATTTTATCTTCGGAGGTAATTGTTGTTTCTTGATTGCAAGTCCAGGATTGGCCCCAGCAACCAAAGAATTGGGTCTATTAGGCTTTTTCTGTGGAAAGAAACGAAAAAAACATTGATATCGATTTTAATAGTCTATAAAAACGTCAGAGTTTTGCACTTAATTCTATTTATGTTATGCAGACCTATGCCAGTCTTCTCTCGAAGCCCCTGACACACGAAGACATATTACGTACCACACAAGGGGTGATCAGTCAGAGAATTATGCGTTCAGAAACAGCTACACGTGTCCTAGATTTCGACCATAAAAATCTTTAATGTTGTCACATTCTGAAAAGAATATAAGTTCGAAAGGCCTTACTGTGCTGATTTAATAGACGTTTTTCTTTGCCTACATTTTCTTACAAACCTTGGAACAACATGACCAATTTTAATAAAATAAATTTTAACATCCACGTTTGCCTTTCAATAATGAAATGATTACGGTTCATAGTAATTAGTGAATAATTCAAGATTCCACATTTCAGTAAACACCAATACCATTTTACTCGCCAACTAGTTTTCTAGTGATTTTTGACAGCGGTGCTTTAGACCATCTTCTTTGAAAATATCTTTCACTCTAACTAAAGTTGCCAATTTTGATTTTCACAAAATAGGTTTCTTCTTTGTTGTATTTGATATCTTATAAATTTCAACAAAACGTTGCATTCCAAAAAAGCTTATCAAAAATTGATCAATCATACAAGTTATTTTTCATTGTGCCACCCAGTATACAATCTGTAAGAAACCCTCACCTTAGGCGGCTCCCGGGAGCATATACCTCCAAAACAAGCCTCGTTTCCATTCTTTCCACAAGGCGAGCCTTCATCTACTTTGTTAGCTAATTCAACGAACATTCGGAATCCCTTTGCCATACAATACAATCTGCATTCATTTAGGCCGCCTGCGAAGAAAATCATGGAGTTCAAATGATACTCTTGGTAAAGATATAGCAGATACCCGCGAATAAGCAACAATATTTTCAATTACAGGACATTGCTTAAAAACAATAAACCATTGTTTTCCCCATTGTCTTTTCAAAAATTCAGTATCTCAGTTTCGTAAATTTGCGTTTCTTATTCGAGGGTACCTACAGTCGTGGCCAAAAGTTTAAGACTACATTTTAGTCGATAACATTTGTTGAAGCAAGGAGCTGCAATACTACTGCTCTGACGTTTGAGTTGTCTTTGAAATGTTTTAGGTCAACTTTCCATGCAGATTCCGAATTTCGATGTTTTTTTTTAAATTTTGAGCCACAAGATGGAGCAAAAATCTAGACACCTACTACTACCAGGATTTCATTTATCTGGCTCAAAAGCTGAACCAGATAGCAAGCATTACAATTTTCAGAAATTTAGTTAGCACTAATGGCTGACTGTGCGATGAACTATCATCGCTTTCCTCATCGCCAATGCTTCAAATGCGATGAAAGTTCATCGTGCGGTGGGAAGGACATGGCGATGAAATTTTTACTCTTATCGCTATAAAATTAAGGCGATGACAAAGGCGATGAAAATCAAAACGCTTTCTTGAACTCTCATCACATTTGAGAATTTGGCGACGAGGAAAGCGATGACGGTTCATTGCGCACTGGGAACCAGCCTTTAACTTCAAGAAAAATGAATTACGGCGGCAAATGTTTAGAAAGTATCCTCCTTCCTGTAACGTTTACGCTATCTTTCCCGTCTGGTCAATCGAACTGTGCTTGGAAAGTGTGCAGAAATTAGAGACACTATTTTGCAGATAAACTGGGTAGGGAAGAGATCTTACCTCTAATGTAAGGCATCCATGTGTATTTCTGACCAAGATACTCCTTTTTGTCAAATCTTGAACACTGATGTTTCCTGGCATCGTACTTTTGATCTTGGAATGATTTCACTGAGACACAAGGCTAGAAAAAAGAGAATTTTTTCATGAGTATGGATCAGTGGAAAAATATACCGAGGGAGTAAAAATCCATGAAAAAAATCATTCCTCTTCGGGCAGCCCGTGCGTTTCTTTCCAACGCTCGCTGAATCCATATTCAACCTCACTACTACTCATCGCACTGGCTAGGCCCTACCCACAATACACTTTCGTACAGTATGAAAGTCGGAAAATTCACTGTCAGACCGCTAAGGATCATAGGAAGCACAGGGTCTTTGAGTTTACGAAAATAACCTTAAAATCTTAAAAAAATTCCTGAAAATCCAAAAAATTTTTGAAAATCGCCAAATCCCTTTCAAAGAGCAATGAGATTTTGAAATCCCAAAAATCTTGTGCACTCTTTTGAGTAGTGAATTGGTCTCCTGAAGCCTTGAAAATATGACACCTAAAATGTCAGAAAAAACATCTGTGACAGCAAATGATTTTCGAAACCTTAGCAGCTTGGTAAATTATTTGATTCACTGAAACGATTTAACTTAATGAGAAGAAACCGTCTTCCGTTCTAGAACATATCCAAACCAATTACACAAGACAGGTTTCAATTTTCTTTCTCGTCTTCTGAAACGTATACCTTTTATGAAGTTACTTGGTCTGATTGGCCCACCTTTTCGGTTCACTTTCACCGCCTGAGGCTAAAAAGCGTCGACTGTTACAATGCTAATATCGTAAACTCCCATTCACTTCTCCGTAGGTAGGAAAAATTGACACTCACTTTGGTATTGCAAGGCTGGAATTCCTTTCCAAATCCAGGACAATTTCCTTGATTATGGCCTTGACCCTTGTATAAACTCAATGTCATGGACAATCTTGCACTAAAAAGAAAAAGAAAAAGAAATGGAAATAATCACGAAATGCTCATACAAATTACTCTTCTTGCAAATTCAACAAAATATGCCATTAATTGAAGAGGGAAATAGAAAACTCGTTTATGATACAATTTTGGTTGTTTGTTTTTTGCTTATACGAATATAAAGGTGATGCACGCAAGCCTAAACAATTGCCTATTGTAGCTGATGGTCTCCGTGCGTACATGCACAGAGCATAACCGAAGAAACAATCGCATACGTGGGTGTTTTTTCTTTGTCATTTCATCAGCCATTCCAATTAACTCTGTTGACTAAAGTACAAAGTACAGTACCTTAAATCCATAAAAAGAGAATAGGATATTTCCAGTTATTTACACAGGAAGTTACAAAATGTACAACGAACATAATACAAAAGGGAGGGACTCCCAACTGGCTACTACTCAGTAAAATTGAGTTATGAATTTCGGACAGCCCGTAGTTTTGAAGAAAAAGGAAATTCGAAGGAAAAAGGGATTTTAATACGGTGGGTGTTCCTACCATTACGGATCAAAATAACCCTAGGATCCACAAAAATCCGGCAGGGTGTATTTTTAATTTCATCAAAACCATTTTTCCATCAATTAATTTGATTGACGTTTCCTTTCTTTGATTTTTCTCTTAAGCTAGGAAAATCAATTTAGACAAAATCTCACAATTAACTAAATGTTGGAGAATAGGATCCCTGGGGACTTGAGGATTTAGATTTCCCAAAGCATTCGAATCTATATTTGATTTGCAATCCGGTAAAAGTTTATCGACAATACCAAAATATAATTAAGAATTAAGAAATCTCAAGGGAAACTAAGTAGGAAGCATTTTCATCTCCCAGCACTCATTCTCGTCTTAGCTTACAATATGATCAAAGACAATTTTTTTAACCTTCTCATTTGCAATGTTTCCAAAATTCAAATCTCGTTTCCTTCTCCTTCGAAATTCTTCGGATGATTTTACCAGCAAAGGCGGCAAATCTTTGCGAAACTTTTTCAAATGAATTGCTTGAAGAGACCTTTAGGTAATTTACCATAATTCCAGAAAGAGAATTTTTGGTACCTTCATAATTTTCAGAATTGCAGCGTTTTTATGTTTTATGAAAGGAAGTACGAAAGGAACTATCTAAAGAATTGACAAACAGTAAAAGCACCATAAATTCTAAATTGATTGCGGAAAATAAACAGAATCTTTAAGAAAACCTCATTTCACGAGTGGCTACAGTATGGTGATAAGCAAAAGTCTGTAGCTTTTATGGTTTACGATTTAGCAATTTGATGACGTGACAATTTAAAAACTAGCAGGAATACAAAAAGTTGTAACTCTGATAATAAAGATGACATCAAAATGCTCTCCTTGGTATCATGGCACATCACCTGAAGCTCCCTTCGCGTAATAGACCTTATAGCTATTCTACAAAAGAGTCTGGATCGAACGACTTTTCGAATGTGCACAATCGTGATAGAAGCTGTTACGCCACTCAATCGAACATCTTGTATAAAAATGTATAAAAGGTCGCTCGATCCAGATTCTATTGTAGAATAGCTATAAGGTCTATTCGTTTGAAAAAAGGGCAATAACATTTTACAGGATTAATTTTAAAGTTTTGCGAAGTTTTGCAGCCTATGCTACCGCTACCAAAGTTTGACAAAAAATCAAATGGACCAGATATTTCTAAGTGGATCTCGCTTAAACCTGTCTTAGCGATATAACATCATGTATTCGACGTAAGAGGACAAGTTTATCTCTCCAAGATCGCGCATTTATTAATGTCGTCACATGAAAAGTAAATTCTTTCAATCAAATAATCCTAAATAGTGCAGTTTACTCGAACTGCTTTAATGAAAGATCTCAATATTTTGCGACAATACTATGCGTGGCAAGGGCCTAGTATATTTAAAAGGCAGGATCAATTTGTCTTTCTGAACATGAAGAATCTTTCACCCAAGGAAAACTGTCATCAAGCACCATGGAATGAAATTGTACACGAACACATGGGGGCCTTGATTTTATAGAATGTTGACGAGTCTGTGCGAACGACATCTTACCAAGAAGGTCTGCTTAAACCAATTTAGAAAATATGGAAATATCAAGGAATGATATTGATGATTTAACATTAATCCCAAAATCCTATTTGATGCAATATCTTACCTCCTTTCCCTACCATTTGGGACGTAAAAATTGCATACCGTAAAAGCTCTATTTAGCCTCCCTCTCTATTAGCCCCCCCTCTCTATTAACCCCCTCTCTATCAAGCCCTCCTTTCTATGCCAAAAGTTAAAATAAGCACCTCTCTCTATTAACCGCCTCCCAGGCTACCAAAGATTTTCCACTCATTTAGCTGAAACTCCTGAATTCCTTAATCACACCCAGCCTCATGATAATAGAAAATAGCAAAAAGGCTCAATGACAATCCCACGTGGATATGATTATGCGGCAGCCTCTTTATATACCTAGTAAACGTTTGAGTAACAAGACAAACAGATAGAATTTGGTTATGATGGCTGTGGGGCTAAATTGTTAAAAATTTGATCAATGATTTTAGGCCTGTTTTGAAGGATTTTGAGATGAAGAATTTTTATAAAATCGCTTGTAATATGACTTCGATACGACCGATTTTGACAAACTAAATTTTCTTATCTAAGTTGATATGTTAGCTAAACAAGCAATATCAGTTTATAGGAATCTGACAAATGGTTTGAGAGCTACATTCTTTCAAACGTCTATACATTTTTTGACTCACCCGGTAGGTTACAGCCTTCCAGTACCTTTCAGTACCGTTCAGTACCTTTCAGTACCTTTCAGTAATAATTCTGTTTCATTTTCTTAAACAAAACCAAAACACTGTAAACAAAAACGAAAACAAACGTAAGTCTTACCTCATACAAGTTCTTGTCCTCTCTTGCACACCTCCATCACAACTTCTTGAGCACTGCGACCAACTACTCCAAAGGCCCCATCTATCAGTCTGGTACCCTCCATATCCATATAAACTCGGCGCTGACAACGGCAGTGGGGCATAGTTAGGCGAGTAACCACCAGGCGAAGGCGCTCGTAATGGGAACCCAGTTTTGTACGGCGAATAGCTGTTGACTGAATTCTGCTGTCTTGCATAAGCTTGTGGGTAATATCCTTGACTTAGTTTTCTCAGGTAGTTGCCGTATCCGAGAGCTTGACGATTGCCGAAATTTCGATTTATTCCAGCAAACCTATTGGGTCGTAACGTCCCTCGCACTCCAGCTTGCGGCGAAGCATAGCGAANCTGGTACCCTCCAAATCCATACAAACTCAGCGCTGACAACGGCAGTGGGGCATAGTTAGGCGAGTAACCACCAGGCGAAGGCGCTCGTAATGGGAACCCAGTTTTGTACGTCTGGTACCCTCCATATCCATATAAACTCGGCGCTGACAACGGCAGTGGGGCATAGTTAGGCGAGTAACCACCAGGCGAAGGCGCTCGTAATGGGAACCCAGTTTTGTACGGCGAATAGCTGTTGACTGAATTCTGCTGTCTTGCATAAGCTTGTGGGTAATATCCTTGACTTAGTTTTCTCAGGTAGTTGCCATATCCGAGAGCTTGACGATTGCCGAAATTTCGATTTATTCCAGCAAACCTATTGGGTCGTAACGTCCCTCGCACTCCAGCTTGCGGCGAAGCATAGCGAAGGTTACTGAAGCGTGAAGCGGGTCTGTTTGGTTTTGGTCGAATCTTTGCGTTTGGTCGAAATTTGTATCGGCTACTCGAAGACAAATATCGTTGATAGTGTTGAGCATTTCTTTGGTTGTTTTGACGTGGATATTGTCCATTGCTCTACAAAAAGAAGACAGAAGCATTAGAATCCACAAAGAGAACCATACGGAGATGCCGAAGAGTCCTAGCTTGTCAAAGATTTCATGATTTCAACATGGTACGATACTGTGAGACGAAATTTTTGCGACTTAAACGCACTAAAAGCAACTGGCCTCATTCACGATTTTGAGCAAAGGATTCAACCAAATGGTAACTTTTCTCCATTGTAAACAGGATACCTAGTTTTATCCCATCCAAAACGGAGGTGGAGTTTTAATTCCAAACTCTCGACTTCCACCCCTCCCCCATCTTTCCCATAAAACTGGTGCTCAAAGCAAGCTTAGGAGGCTAGCTTCAAAGTTTCGAATAAACCCTCTGGCAACTACTTGGAAGGGTTTTTAATCCTTTACAACAGTGAAGAAATGCGGAGATGGAAAATGTTTCGATTGCAAACTGGAAACTCACAACTAAGAGAAGCTTTCATATCTTGATTGATGAATTAATGAAAACAGAAAGAGGTCGAGACGGCTCACTTTCTCCTTCCAGCTTTCAGTAATGCGACTATTTGTCTTATTGTTTCCAGTAAGGAGGCCATAAGACGGTCGTCTACAGAAATATTGCAGTACACCAGACCACACAGAAACAAGAGGTTTATTTTACAGAGAAACATAACATGGTTGAAGGTCATCTTATAGCGGAAAAGACAGCAATCCCTTCTCAGCAAAATGAGCCCAAATGAATCAACGAGAGGCTTACTCATAAACAGTAAATAAATTTGCTTGTAACTTGCACCTATAGTTTGTTCCAACAGTTTTATCATCAAATATTTTACGTCGTAAAAATGAAAACGGATCTTTACATATCCATATCAGATAAATCTTGTCATCTATACACCAGTGCATTTTTTTTCAAATACAAAATCGACTTATTCCAGATTGCACCACCCGATTTCACGAAACTTTTTCTGTTACAAGACTTTACGGCAACGCTATCGGAAATGTCCCAACAGCAGAGATGTAGCAACAGCAACAGCAACAGCATCAAAATACCTAATGCAACAAAAACCAAAGAAACAAAAATGGCGAGACTGATGACAAATCCACGGTGATAAACGGAGATGAATGGTAGAATGGCACGATGAAGGTGAAGTTGCAGCTTTTAGCGCCAATATGTGGGATTTGGGATCGCAGAAGTAGCTAAGCACTAATCGAGTACGCGACCCCTGTCAAGATGCTTACGTGTTGTGGGTGGGGCTCGAACCCCGTCTATCTGAACTGTTCTGACTGGCAAGTCAGAGGATTGTACCACTGCACCAAAACACCTTAATGTTAAGATACCATAGCTCAGGAAAACCTATTTACATTCAAGCACTATCCACATGCATATATGAATCCCTTTTCGGGTTAGTAATCCAATTTTGATCCAATTTGACAAAATCTCTGATCTATCATCCAATTTAGGCCAATGATGGAAATGTTTAAGCGTATTGGATTAGATATCGACCTCCAATCATATTTGATACAAAAACAAGTCCCATCTAGTCCCTTTCCGGGCGCAGAAAAAACTAAAATGCTCTTAAGCAATGAACGATCCCATAGTTGTGTTACAATTGTGGGTGCACATGGGCTGCAAAATGTAAGTGATCTCACACTGTTAAGTCCAAGCGACTCCTCGCAAATCGCTTTTCCTTGAAATTTTGCCTCCTCGCAATTTAGGGTGTGTTTGATTGGTAATTCCAAACCTAACAAATTCTGAAAACAGTAGACTTCGCAGAGACGGAAATATATTTCCCAATCAAACACAACAATCTTCAAAACAGCAGCTTTCCAATTCACCACCAGGGTTTTGCCAATGAAAATGAGAATCTCTCCAAAGTCTGCCAGAACTTCTGACCTTTGGAGCAGAAGGTTCAGAAGGCCTTCCAAACCTACCAAACCTACCGTTTTCAGAATTTTGGGGTCAATCAAACGCGAATTCTGAGTCTACCAAGTCTACCGTTTTCAGAATTTGTACCAATCAAACACACCCTTACAAAGTTATCTGGGCAGCTCTTTGCCTGCGTTGAAGTCAAACAGTATACCAACAAAACGTAAACCTTAATTTGCACTGGGTACGTAATTACGCCTAATAAAAAGTTAGCCCCCTCGTTTTTAGGCTTGGATTGTTAAGGTTTTCCGACCATGCATAGACTTAGTTTCTCCCTCGCAGGAGAATGAGCCGTCAGATCGTCAGACTTATAGAATAGCCTCCTCGGCACTTCATTCTCATCGGAGTTAACCCAGTTTTGGCATTAACCTGGTGCAGCTGTCACACTGGGCATCTATAACTCTTTGTAGACGAAATTAATTCTTCTTTGATGAAGGTATACTCTAAATCTCTCAGAAAGTCAGTTCAACCTTTTACCTATCAAAGGAAACCTTTTCGATACACACGGGGACTCGCAATGACTCGAACAAAGGGGAGCTAACGAGTAAAATGTTAAAGGGAATCTAAGCATATGAAAGTGGCTCAAGCCACTTGCAGTCAAATTCTAGCCAATCAGATATCAGTATTTCCTGTTGACATAGATCAGTTACCCAAATACGTGCCACGGCCTATTGTCTTTGCACGGCTATTTTTATCAAAGGCTTATGTATACTTAGATTCCCTTTAAGTTAAGATGCAGGATTCGCACACTTTAAACTTTAGGGTATTTTAATCTGCTGCCTGTATGCTATCGGTAGGTAAACGATGTACAATTCTTTTGGGACACCCTGCATACTGTACAGAAACAGAGACGAGTTTCAATAAAATCAGGATATTCAGCCTAACCATTGGATGTAAGATCTGTCACTCTCTGACCATGACATTAATACATTGGAGCCTAAGACCCCTAAATATGCAATTGATAATGAAATTGTCTTTGTTGTATGACACGGATTCAGAGATGGTCATTAGGATAAATTGCCACAAGTCATACACTGCATTTATGAAAGCCAATCTTCATCAGTATTAAGGCAAGCCAATGCGCTATCCACTTAAAATTTCTAAATACTAGCCCACCAGCACTGCAAATAGTCATAAATACAGGTTATACTGAAAAGGATGTAGAAGACGCTGGCAGAATTTTCTTGTCTTCGACGATGAACAACTAAAGCGAACTCAAGCAAAACGACGTTTAAAGAACGCCAATCAACCAGCATCCTTTGCGCGCTTCGCTTGTTCTTGTTGCCTTTCGACTGCGGCGGCCATTTTCAAATGACAACATCCTCTGCGAAGAGCGACCGCAAAGGATGCTGGTTGACAGGCGTTCTTTAAAATCTCAGGAGACGATTAGCTAAGTTTTCCTTCTGAAATTTAACGAATCTATATGCGAAGGGCGTTCTGCAAAAATAAACGTTACCATAACGAGAAGCGAGGAAGCTTTATGAGCACATTTGCAAGGAAATTTCTGCATATTTCAAAAGTTATTTCATCCAGTAATACACTAACCAATCGTTTTGAGGCTCCGGAGCAAATAGCTCCCCATAGCTTTGAGCATGACATAAAAAACGGATGGTTGAGCTCTGATATTTGAAACATGAAAATCAAAGTCAAGTAATATTTGGAAACAGGAAAAATCAGGACAAATGCCGATTTTCAAAATGCTCGCAACAAAAATGTCGTTAGAATTCAAAGCTGAAAGCTAAAATAACATATCAAAAGCGTGCAAGAAAACTTTCGATCCGACCATCGATGAGATAGATCTGAAACTAGCATTGAGAGGCACTGACTGTATCCTAATTTTTCGGCCTGGAGACGTCTTTTTGACAAAAAATAAAGGAATCTAGGCCAATTTCGGGCTATTGACTAGTATCAGGTCATCTACGTCAGTACCGCTTTGTGACGATCACAAAATCGGATTGCTTCCTGCACCGTACTCGTTAACATTCCTCTACAAAATCTGTCCGGCGCGGATTAGAGAATACCTATGGCCTAAACTTTGGGAAATAATTGGTCAAAATGGATTAAAGTTAATTATAGCCCGGGAAAAATGTAATGGAATAGAGTCTTCCATTTCCGTTTCAATGAAGGCTAAAAGGGTTATGGATTTCTCGCAGTAATAAGAAAGTTGTGGCATGCAGTTTTTGATTGAAGATGATAAAATCGGAAGACCCTTGTTAGATTTACTCCCTTTTACTCGTCCGATTAACTATTTTAAATGTATGGAACTCACCTAAGATAGACCAATTCAATAGCTATCGAAAACTTGTCACCAGCTTAAAGGCGCACACGGANTTTATGACATTATCAAGTTGGCAGGAAACGATACTTTGCACCGGAAATTCTAAAATAAACAAGCACTTGAAATTTTGATAAACTTAAAAATTCAATTTCTCATCAGTGGGTTGTCCAATTTTGAAATTTTTTGCGTTCCGTTAAGCCTGAGGATACCCTCTTCAAGGGAGATGTAAAAATTGGCATATTTTCGTAAATTCATTTTTTCCTATTTATTCCATAATTTCGTCGATCTGGATCACTGTGTACCATCCAACCGACCACATACCAATTGTCTTTAAGGCAGGTAAGGCAATCCTCAACAGTTTTCTGCACTTCTCCTAGCTTTGGCTACTTGGCTAGGCCCATTACGAGAGTAAGCAAAAAAGCGGGAAAATACGTTTAAAATATATTCACGTGTGCTCCTTTACAGAGTTCTTTTTGACTGGACACAAATCCACGAATCTCTAATAGCTTAATGATCGGTACGTAAACTGTACCAGGCAGGGCCTCCGACGGGACCAGAAAAGTGAGGGGACCAAACTTTGCAAAAAATTTACCACTGCACAACATGATAAGCTGCCATTCAGAGAAAGGCATATTTTGCAAAAAAGTGGGGGGCCATGGCCCCCCGGCCCCCCCGTCGTCGGAGGCCCTGCCAGGTGAGAAGAAAGAGTTTGAAAGTTTGCCAAAACATACGATCAATGCATCGGTTTCATGCAAATTCAGCAACAGCGCTCAACCAAATTGTCATAACTGTCCAACCCTCGAAAAAAATGATGTGGTACCCTGGGTACAGAAGGACTTGACCAATCTTCTTGAAATACATTTTACTTGCACGTTAGCCTTTTTACTATAAAGCCAAACACGAATCATCAACATTGGTGGAAATGATTCGTGATGGCACATGTGGGCAAACAACGAGAAATTTTTTGACTCACCCTGTCACAGGGAAACCAGGAAATAATTGCTGCTAAAGATAAAAATTGTCTTTCTTTGTTCCTTGTGCGCTTGGTAATTTGTGTACCTTAGTCCCCTGTGTTTTAGTTGCGTATCAATAGCCTGCGGATGCGGAGCATAGGGGACTGAGGACCATGCACACAGAGGACAAAGAAAGACAACTTCGATTTTTAGCAGCAATTATTTCCCGGTTTCCCTGCGACACGGTACGTCTAAAAGCCTGGATTTCTACTTCCATTAAAGAAGAACGATAGCAAATAAAACATAATCGAAACATGAGATTTATCTTCACCAAACCATTTAGCTTAGGGCAGTCTGTCACGCATCTGATTGGCTGCAGTAAAGTCAGAGCTCAACACAACGAATGTCTTTGTGAATCTGTGCATTGGGAACAAATGAGGGCTGATCTGTATCGCTTTCTACGGCCGTAGAAAGTGATTAGGATCAGCAGCCATTCAGTTCTCCTATTCTTTGTATTGTCCTGATCACCCAATCAGATGCGTGACAGACTGCCTTTAAAAGCAATGTGTTTCTCTTATCCTTCTTGTACGTACAGAAGTATGAACGTACGCCACCCACTTGAAAAAATTCTTGCAAGATAGAAGAGAACCACAAGTAGAGATAAGCTTCAAACCCTAAATACCAACAGGCATTTTACGTATTTCAAACATCTGATTACATTAAAGATGTTTATGTCTTCTGAATAACGTGGAAGAAGCTTATCTATAAATGTTTAACAGATATAAAAGGAATTGGTTACTTCTGAATGTACACTTTGCTTTGTTGAGAAGTGGATGGCGAAAAGATATTTTACGCTGTATAAAATGTAATGGAAAACAATTTCATTAAAATCGAAAAATTATTCGCAAAATAAAGATAATATGGAAAAACATGGTCTATAAATAGCTATGAGAGGATTACAAATTTGAAAACGTATATTTCCAAAAGTCGAAGGAAGTGGTTATGCTTTATAGAACAAGAGAGACACAGCACATTACAAGAACGTATTCACACGAAGTTTCCGTTTCAAAGGCGAACAGATCCTTGCCATCTACCGTCCATGCCACAAGATACTCAAAGGACAGAAATCTTTCAAAAACACTGTACCTTTTTTTCTTCAAACCTTAGCCCAAACATTCATCAGACCTTTGAAAAAATATTGCCAGAATAACGAATTAATAGCAGTTTCAACTAAGATGAAAACTCTGCATCTAATTGGCTTGCGGAATAGGGAATAAGTCGATCAAAAGTAGAAACCTACTCAACTTTCAAGCGGAATCGCTCTTGTGAGCAATGTCAATTTTTTATGAGAAGAATTTCACTATAAGATCGTGGAAAGTATTCAGGTGTAATGCCTGGTTATTATCAATTAACATATATGTATTGTTACTAAGCCCTTACTTGGCAACAAGTCATGTGTTGCACAATAAGATTAACATTGACGTCAATCGTATGAATCATAATCATGTGCTTTACAGTAGATACCACGCCTTGTAAGGATTTTGAAATCAGTCTTGAAGTTTAGAACACGACAAGAACACGTTGTTTGTCTTTTCCAAGTCTCTCTCTGAAGAACCCGCGACACAGGCTTTCTGTAATTTGATTGGCTTACCTCAAAACAAAGAATTTCTTGTTTTAAAGAAGCAAAGATACAGTGGTCAAATCAAAGAAAGTTCGAAAGGGCTTGTTTGGCTTGAACTAAAGGATCTCGACTCGTGGAACTACAAGTTTTAAACGTTGAATTTAGAGTTCAAGAGTACTTGACTCCTTGCTATTTGCTAACAGAGTTGACGTAAAGGAACCACGATTCATGGTTATTCGCTCATATGCTCACCACACCAGGCGTATGTCGGTACGCCTAGAGTGCGAGGGATGAGATCCCTGACGTAGCCCTGGGCAGGACGTTGGTAAATACTACACCAATTCATAACTTCACGCAACTCAGTTTCTATGGTGTCCTATTCAATTTGGCTTTTAGCAGATCCCATTAACTAATTGAGCAAATCTCTGCTAGAAAAATGGATAAAGATGTGTTGCTGCTATTTATGTTGAAATTATACAACCCGTAGCTTTCCTGTTTAACCAGAATATCCGAATTTTGGTTATAAAGTTCAGCTAATAAAACGATATGCAATGACCATTTGAAGCTATAGTAGGGACTTGAGGTATCCATGGTCAGACCTCATATAGAAACAAGAAGCCAAAATTGAAAGAAAAATGTAAATAAAATGTTTAATAATATCTAAGATCGTTATCACGAATTTCTAGGTACTAGCGGCTTCCAAATTAATTATAACATTGACATTAGTTGGAAATAAAGTCGTTTCCTTGAAACCAAAAGAAATCAACTTCGTTTAAGAAGTCTGACGGAGATCATTGATTTGAACCCAAATGGAACCACAACTGATAACGTTTTGGATGTTTTTCAGGACTGTTTAGCCTTGAAGGAATGGAGCCTGATTTATTTGGCAAACATACCAAGTGTGCCAATACCGTATATATGCCCTCCGGTAACTAAACTTCTTCTTTTGGTTGCAAACGTTTCGGATGTTTTTCAGGACTGTTTAGCCTTTAAGGAATGGAGCCTGATTTATTTGGCACACATACAAATTACAAAGTGAGCCACTATATGCCCTCCGGCAACTAAACTTCTTCTTTTGGTTTGCAAACGTTTTGGATGTTTTCAGGAATATTTGGCCTCGAAGAAATGGAGCCTGGTTGATTTGGCACACATACAAATTACAAAGCGAGCTACTACATGCCCTCCGGCAGCTAAACTTGTGCTTTTAGTTTGCTAGCGTTTTGAATGTTTTTCAGGACTGGAGGAATGGAGCAAAACTGATTTGGTAAGCACACAAAGTGAGCCACTATATGCCCTCCGGCAACTAAACTTGTTGTTTTGGTTCGCTAACATTTTTGATGTTTGTGAGAACTACAAGCCTTCAAGGAATCGAGTCCCCAAGGGGGGTGGTACTTACTAATATTAAATGACAGGTATGTGCGCCTCATGGGTGGGTTTTGTAAGGGAAAATTCACTAAATTAGCGTCTCATTTTGTTAAAAAGCCCCTCTAAAATGAGTCTAAACGTAAAATTTCTTGAAATTCTATTATTTAACAGGGTATGACATCATTATTTTAGACGTAGCACGTCTCGGGAAGAGAAAACCAATGAAGAGGTGTTCACAAGGTCTAGAACTTCTATTCACATCACAATTCAAGACGTAAGTGTTCCCATAACTTTGATTGAAATCGGTTCAATCGATACAAACGTCCTTGATTAAAAGCTGCAGGCAAAACGCAACACAGCAACTACATCAACAACACTGCTGTTGATTAAGAAATAAAGTTGGCCTTTTTATCAAGAGATACAGTAACAGCATTAAACGGATGCGTCTTTTCAGAAAGAATAAAGAAATATTTACACGAAAAAGACTTCATTTTGGAGACTGTTAGGCTGAGAAAGATAGCTTATCGCAGTTGCACCCCTATTTACAAAGGGAGAAAACGAAGGAAGATTTTGTTGTGGTTTCCCGAACAGGGGGAAAACAATAAGTTTTATCATTGGAATAATGTTTACCTGCGGATAACTAATTTATTGGAAATTCGCAGCTTTCTTAGCTAAGTACGTCGTGGCTCTACTGATGAGAGCTAAAACGTATGCTGAAATTTGCAAAATATTTGAGCAATTTCGAAAAGAAAAGTAAGAGTCATGTACTGTGCGAAATGTGCGGGAAAATCACATGCAACTGTTTATTATTGCATCTGTGTAAAATACGTTGTCGAAATGACGTAAACAACGGTGACGACAATATCGATGTGAACCTTTGCCAACCGTGAGCCTTTGCAGTTATAACTATCCCAGGATCCTCTACTTTTGGATCTTTCCCAAAGAAAATAAGTGAACTTTGGCCTAAATTACATACTCAGCATAGACAACAAGGGCAGATTTCGTAACAATGCTTTAGATTCATTGATTTAGATTGACAAGCCAGTGAAAAGCGATTAGCGATTGAAAACAAAGGAATTTCTACAGCCGATTAGCCAGAAGGCAGATATGAAAGTAAAGCAGACCTCAAAAGATGCCCCAAACCTGGATGACTACCTGGCTCGTTGTGCATGCGAAAAGGTGTTGCTAAGAAGAAGCATCAGTACATACCAAAAGAAGAAGGATGAATCTTTTGTGTTTTACCCTGGATACTAGAGTTTCGAAAACTTCAAAAGGAAAATTAAAATTGGCTCTGGTACCCAGGGTAGGTAAATTTAGATAAATCTGCCGCCTCAATTTTATTTATCTAATTAAAAAGCTGAACATTAGGTAATGCAATCCTCGTGTGTATGTTTGATGTTTAGATCTATCCTTCTTCTTTCGATCTATACTCATGTCTGATCTTCACAACCCCTTTTCAAGTGCATAACGAGACAGTTAGCCATACTGGTTTTAGTGAATCTTTTGCGGCTTCGAAATTGCAATGTTTTGTGTGTATTGTGTAATTCAACCATTTAGTACTCCGCCTCTTTAGTACTCCGAGTTCAATTTTCTCAAATTTTACGACATTATCTTAACTCAAGAAGGCCAAAACCTACCGTAAAGATACAAATGATAAAAATCCATATTTTAAAAGTATACCCCTCTGTACTATTTCGACACCTGAATATCGCTTGGGGCTTTCAGGAGAATCCTATTTTGGTTGGAAAGCTATCTGCGCAGAATGAAATCATCTAAATAATCTTTCTACTGTTTTCACAGGCTTGGGGATTGAACCCATGCAAAAGTCGTTCATGTAAACACAAATAAACCCTGAAAGAACACTGCAATGTGAAGCAAATGCCTGAATGTTTAAAAAAATTCCACTGAATTTTGTTTTGATGAATCTGGGCTCAACTTTGTACATGTACAAGAACATCGAACATGGAGGTGTTGTGGCGCAGTGGTGTAATCCTCTGACTTTGCAGCCAGAACAGTCAGGCGGACCGGGTTCGATCCCAGGTAGAGCCCCACCATTTGAGCGTCATGACAAGGGATCGCGGACTCGATTAGGTATTCTCTACTTCTGCGATCCCAGCGCTTGGCGCTAAAAAACGCAACTTCACCTTCACCTTCACCATCGATAATGGATTAAAAATGTTGGCCAAAATATACATTATTGGCGTGGGTAATGCAATTAAGAAATAAAGAAATAGATACACAAATAACTCCGCTAAAACTGTATTTAAAAATAACTCATTTCCATGCGGTAAATACAGTATTCTTTAGAGCTTCAAAACCGTTCAAAACATCGGTATTATTAAAAGACCTTGAGGGGAGATTTAAAAGACCTTCCGGGGAGATAGGGAGAGTATATGGTTTGACTGAAGCTGGACAAAATTAGCTTGAATGGTGAATTATGGTAATTTCATCAATTAGCGAAGTTTTAATTAAAGTTTCAGACATAACACTATTTCTTTAAAAAAGATCCATGAATAAAAGACACGTTTCCATGGTAAAATGGGGAGGGGAGTAATTGATAAGGTTTTGGGATGTTATCTAAAATAACATTTCTGTCTCTGTGACACATTAGGAACTTCAGTATCTAGAAGGTTAAATGTGGTACTAAGGCCAGTTTCCATTCAAGCGATACTGCGAGCCATTCGAGTTTTTTGTTTTCTTTTTCTTGCGAATTATGAATCCGTCTGTGAATTCTGATAGCTGACTCTTCACTCTTGGCGAAGTCACGCAATTTTCTTACTTCGCCAATAAGATTGCACTGTTGTTTTCGTTTGCCTCCTTTCCATGCCTTCCCGCGTTAGTCACAGCAAATTAAAACTTGAATTGGAAACAGAGCGAGCGAATTCGCCGGCGACTTGGCTCGATAATTCACTCAATCCTCAATTGGAAGCCGCTCTCCACTTTAATTATGCTATTGCATCAAGTAATGGACCATTTTTCAAATTTTCAACCATAAATCTTTCTTGCACTGTATCGTCGCTCTTGTAGCAACTGTGACAATTCAAAATCCAAACGGGAAGTATTTGAATCAATGCCCTTGCATGTCGGAAAAGGGTGTGCCTTTCTTTCAATTTAAAGAGATTTCTTGCATTATCAATCATAAAGTAGGAGATCAGCAGGGCCGTAGGACGCAGTTATTCCTTGGAGGGGCATAGCTCTAAGAAACGCCACTTTTAAAAACTGGAGGGATACGTTTAAAGTTGAAAAGGCTGTGGAAAAGGCCATTTTGAGGTTAAATTAGAGCAATTTCGAAAACTTGGAGGAGCATGGTGTCCCTGTGCCCCCGGCTCCTGCTTCTATGGAAGTTCAAATTCAAACGAGGCGTGATTCTTGTTTCATTGATGGTATTTGATAGAAACCACCAAACTATTCTTTGCAAGGCATCACAGTCAAATTTCAACTGCAACAGGCAAAACATTAGACTAACAACCTAACATCCTTATACCCCTGTTGTAAACGTTGCCCTTTTGTTTGACCACATTGATATAGGTTCGTAACAAGGACTCAGAGACTCAGGGGACTAAAGAAATCGGTCTAAAGACATACTTATATGAAACTGGGAGGCATGTAAATGCGTTATAAATAAAAAATCGAAAATGAAATTCGGCAGAAAACGAAAGAAAGAAGCTAGGAAGTGTGCTCCAAATCGACTTAAAAAAAAAATATCAATGAATCAAATTAACTATAGGTTGAAATTTCTCGAGAAAATGTTTGTTTGTTTCAAATTTGAAACATAAATCGGAAACAAGTGCGTGCTTCCTTGCTATTTTAAAAGATGGTGTGGGCTACATTGAATATGTCAACAGTTACAGTAAATCGTAAATCAAATGAGGGAGACACATTAATCTTGATGTGTAATTAGCAGCAGCCTGGTATTTCTAATTAGGCTAATTGAACGGGCAATACCAAGTGAAGGCAGAAAGAAAGTCTTAATCAGGATGAACAAATATTTCCTGCTGTTCATGACGTAAATGATTTTCTTGGTGGCTAAGCTGCTCTGTTGGTCCTAGTATGGGCCTAACAATCTAGAACAATCTTCAATCTTGTTGAAAGAATTCATGGTAGATTTTGATTATCGTAAATCATAAATCAATAGAGGAAAAATGATGCAATCTTCAATAAAACCATAGTATGTGAAGGTCTACAATATGGTGGCAAGCAGAAATCTGTCGCTCTTCTGGTTTAGGAATTAGAACTTGATGACGTCACAGCCTCGAATATAATAAATAACGCCATTTTGAAAATAATCAAGATATCAAAAAATGTCCACAGCAGATTTGCAGGAAAGTGCCCTAAAGTTCATTTCAAGCCTAAGGCATTCAAAGAAAAATGTGAAAGAATTTTGCACCCACCTTTTAAAGATTTGAACCGTATGCTGTAATTAGGCTAACTCGGAGAAGTACAAAATCTCTTATTTGAAATTAACAGAATTGCAACTCTTAAAGTGCAATTTCACAAGCTCTCGATCTTTATTATCAGAAGTTGATCGATATATGGAACGTCATTATCGAAATCGTAAATCTAAGATACTCCGCCCTTGGTAATACCACAGGGTCTCCATGCGATCAAATTAAAATGATTTGATTGAGATGAGATCCCTCCCAACCAAATGGAACTCATATCAGAGTACATCATCCTCGATCTGATGCGGTGATGCCATTATTAACTTATTGTTTATGAAGAATTTATTTTACTTAATGACCTGACCGATACCACAAAGCACATCACTCTTTTAGTCGTAAACATATTTCTTTAGCTGCAAACAAGACTTTTCGCTAATAGTTGTAATGAACATGCGAAAAAATCGCCTTATTACGTCATATGTACTGTAAGCAAACTGGAACACTTAACGGGATTGCAATGGCGTAAAGTCATCTCCAAAATGAATACAAGCATACAAGCATATATTTGAAATTAAGGTGGCCTAGTTGTTCTTGTTCATTTGTGGTACAGCGTTGCCTAGAGTTTGTCACCATAAAACTTAGAATAACAGAGTCAACAGACCGCCGTCCTAAAGATACCTCACAAAATGACACCTTACAAACTTTTCTCCAAAATGCACCCTATTTCCGTTCTATCCTCTTGCTTCGAGCTCAGCGGAAAGGGTGATCCTGTTTTTATGGTACATAGGGTCAGGTCCCCGGTCGGTCCCCATACAGTGCTGGTTTTGGGATAATACTACGGAATCAAAATTTGCTACCGATAGCACACCAGACACGGAAGAGCCACGGCATTGCCCTGTTGGACCGTTTTACTAGATATATTAGACACGAAAAGGAGAAATTTGTAGGGGGCCAAAAACTGCAAGGTGCAAGGTGAGAAAAACAGGAAATAAAGACGTTAGGCCTGCAGCTACATTAAAATTAAGCTTACGCCCGCCGGCAAAATTTACCAGCACATGTTTCATTGAGGAAAAAAGTAATAAATTACTCATTACTAAATGAGAATATTATAAATTAGGCCAATTATTTCAGAAAATTAGGTGATTTCGATATCGAGTTTTGTTGTCTCTACAGGACCGTGGTAGCCAATGAAATCTTCCTGCGCCTGACGCAGCATCCTACGTTGTCGCCACTTGCACTTGGTGTGCAACTGCTTCAATTAAAGGTTGGAAACAAAAACATGGAACGGAATGAAGGAATGGTGGAATACTTGGTCATAGGCTGTTGCTGACAGAAATGTCGGAACAAGGCCATTGGGACATTATATCAAAGACCTTCAACAAAGAAGAATGGAAAATTTGCAAAGAAGAATACAGAAACAATGTTCAACCCTCTCCAGACAAAAAGATGTTTCTTTGGCCACAAGATTTCCCTTCTTTTCAGCAACCTTGCGCCAGTCAACGACTGTGTGCACCACTTTTGCTAACAGAACTGGTGAAAGTAGAGAGACTTTTCGAACGAAAAATCAGCATTTTGGGACAGCAGTACGCAAGGGCCAGAGATAAGAAGAGAAAGAGATGGTTTGCTATATTTGTTGATTTCGACAGCGGTAACTAAAGTAGTAGTGGCAGGAGTGATAGTATCTTAAAAACAGCTGGCCTAAAGATTGTTGGACAAAAACTGACTCGAATGGTTAGACACACGATTACAGCTTTCATTCAAACAAGACATTGATGCAAGAAGCAACATAAAATTGTCTAATATACCAAATCCGGTCTGATATTTCTCGACATAACGGCAAAGAGGCTTATTGGATGATTACCCTGAAGAAACTTCCGACCTTCAAATTTACTTTCTATGGAATATGGATACTTGGCCTGTCTAAGTGTCGCTTGAGTTGTCTGTCTGAACGTTTTAGCTCACATGGGCTCCAAATTAAAGGCCTAGAACGGTTGATCAAATTTGTTATATTAGATCTGATGGTTTCATAGGATAACGGACTCCTGAATCTTGTGAGCTAACAATATTCTTGGTACCTATGAAATGGAGAGCACGTTAAGGTAGTTCAGTGCTAAGTTGACAACATCAGTTGTGGGTAAACAAAACAGGCGAAAGGACGGATCCTTGCGGAACAGCAAGTACCTTGTGTATATTTGAATGGTTTCTCTTCTAATGTGTGGAGCATAATCATGTTTTTACAACACAGTGACGACTTCCCATGACTTGCTGTAATTATCCTCCGCAGAGGCTTTTTACAAGGTCATAATCGTGCAGTTCTGCAAGCACCAAGCACCATAGGGACCTTGGGGTTTTGAAAAGCTGGTGGAATGTGTCTTATAATCAAAGAACTTGGATTTTAGCCAAACCAAATGTCTTCTAGGAGGTCTTGGGTACCAGGAAAAAAGACCAAATCCTGATTACATTCTAAACAATCGTTGGTAAATCAATTTATGGTGGAACCAAAACTATAAATCTTGTTTAAAGAGGCTTGTGGCCAGGATTTGCCTAAACATAGATCCTTGGACAATCTAACAGTTTATTGTTTGGCTTCCAGCTATAGTAGTTTGATTAAAACTTTGCAGAGTTAAAGGCAATAGGCAATGATAAACAGATTTCCCTACACGGAAAAGAAACATAGACACAGCATTATTGCTATACTTTGGCTAAGTTTTGCTCCTGCATGCATCGAGATTGCCCAGATCCCTCAGCCTAGTCCAGCTTTATCTATGAATATTTCCTTAAAGGACACGGATGGGTCACATGATTAAATTTCAACACATTTTCCCACTCTTTTTTTCTCACGTTCGTAATGGGTCTAGCCACGTAGCCAACGCTAAGAGGCCCCTTTAAAAGTTCCAAATTTTGCTATAAATGTGTGTTTTTTCATGAACTAAGAACCCACGAACCCACATAATCAGAAGTATGGTTTATATGCCCCTTTTCAATGAAGGACAAATACATTCTTGAGAACAATATGTGCTTGGCATTATTACCTTACAAAAGACTAATTGCTTCTTGGAACAATGTCTGACCGTGTGGGTTGTTGGTTGCCTAGCTGCGTGGGCCCTGCATTCTATAATCAGGCCTATTTTGGTTCTGAGATTACGATTTCCCAGTGCTCCCCGTTCCATTCCTAGTTCCAAATCTTTGACACTCGCTATATAACAGATCGCTATGAGCAGCTACAATTTGGAAAGTTAATAACATAGTGTTCCAATATTTCCCTGAAGCCATCCAAGCATGGTTTATCATTTTAATTAAAAATCATAAATCCCGTAAAGAGATCAGACATGGCAAGAAATGTTGTGTTTTATGTATGACTGGTGATCCGCGATACTCACATTTAAAACAAAAATAAAAAACATTTAAAATTAAAGTAAAAAACAACTGTAAAGCTTATCGACTAAAATCGCCAAAGCAGCCCCGCTTGGATTTATTATTGCATGCGAGTGGGGTTGACAAAAGTGTTTTGATGTTTTCGAGGAATGTTTTGAGCTGTCCTAAGAGATGCAAATAAGGTCTTATGAATGAAAGCACGAATATCCAAAGACATGAAATTAGTTGAAATGGGGCAACTTGAATATCAGTGAAAGGGCAAGCGCCCTGAGCAGTCCCCATGCCATGATAGCCGAAGGGGCGATGTCATTCCCTCACTAAATGTACGAGATTACTAGGAGAGCAAAAGGATTTCTAGTGGATTTCAGGGCTTTCTCTGCAAAATAAAAGGAATTTCGAAAAGGTGTACGAGATTTCTTGGGAATGAGATGGCCCTCAAACGATAACCTTCAGGTTGCAAACTTTTTCAGGCCATTGGAAGGGCCTATGTTCCATAAATTCTAAACAACTTTGGCAGTTTGATGCATTAGAAGCTATGGAAAGTATCAAATCTTGAAAGTATGGATTGTAAGTTAAATTTTGCAAATAGTACTAAAATGCTCCCAAAACAAACAACAAATGAATAAATTATCTCACTTAAAATTTCTTTCAAGAAAATTTAAGCCCTGAGGCCCCACAAGAAGGAAGGTCTGAGATATCAACTTTGATTTGCGAATCGTTTTGTTGACACAAGAAAATGCCGGTGCTGCGGTGCACAAAAGACCTCATCGACATGACATTACTCATTCATTTTATGTAATGAAATTACATTCCAAAATTAAATTTCCTTTGCAATAGAATTTGATAAATTCGCCCAAGGACAAAGGACATGCATGAATAAACCTGATAAATTGCATTCTGTTGCACATCTTGCAGTGTGTTTAGTGGACTGGAATGGTGTTTACAATAAAATTTTATTTCCCAGAATCTGGTTTTGAAGAACCTGTGTTCCTTCTTTGCTCCTGTTGATGATCGAATACTCGTAAAAACGTTTGCTCACTTTCC
>REGM01000086.1:544021-591709 GCA_004194415.1 Aurelia aurita | reverse complement strand
TTAAAGACCCATGACTGACCAGCAGCCTTTGCACGACTTTGTTGTTGTTTACAACAGTTGAGCCTGCATGTAAGCCTCTTCTAACGTCCTGAACCGTCGGTACAACCATAGAAATGGGTTCCTCTCAATACTTGAGCTTCAGGATATTAGAAAATGCTTACATGCAGGGCGGCTTACTAGATTTTAACGGAAAGCTGAACAGCACGAAATCACATGGTCGCAGTGATGAAGAATTGCCTTCAGACATCGATACAACTCCAAGTGGACATCAAAGAAATAACTACGATCTGCTGCTTTGAGGACCAAGGCTAACAAACCAGCTGAGGCTGTAAATTTTGACCCACCGGCTCTGGAAAATGCATGTTCATATTCACTTTGCTCCACTGCTCGACCAAAAGATGACTAGGTACGCGAGGCACAGTTCATTTTTTATTTACTCCCCATTTAATCTTTGGGTTTTCAAATGCATGTCCTTGTTGAGTTTAAAGCTTTATGATAAAGTTAATTCAATCTCTGATGCCTATTTGCCTGCAAATAAACAAAATTTCCCCTCGTTTTGTCGGTCTTTCTCTCTTCTATTGTGGCCTAAAATTATTTCCTCCAATTTGCACAACCCTGACTATGCAGTACGAAAATACATGCCTAAATGCATTGTTTATGAACTAAAGAGACTACTGATATAATTTGTTGGCCATTTACGTTATTTCAATCGAAGATTAAAACGGATTACAACCAGTGCTATTTTCTGTATACAGAAAATAGTGGAAGCTGCGGTGAAGAGCATTCAAGGGCTGCAAAGGATGCTGGTCAGTCATGGGTCTTTAATAGGAGGAATGTCGACCAACACAAAGGGGGTTCAGATAAGAACACAATGACATCGGGCGAAAACAATGACGACCAATTTCTATACAAATCACATCCCATTGAGCATTGCGCAGAAGTTCAATGGGATAGTAAAGCTCTTTCGTGCGCATGGTTACGCACTTGAATGGGAAACCGAGTGAAGCGAGATACCGAACTCATGCCGATACCTGCCCGATTTCGGACGGGCTGCAGCACAAAACAAATGTGCTATTTCCTTGAGGCATTTTACATTCGGATGAAAAATGCAAAATTGGTCCAACTCTCTACCACATCTCAACAAAGCATCCCAGACCTGCAAAGTTCTCTTTTTTAAGAGTGTTCTTTTTAATTTTCAGTGTATTTTGGCAACTGTTTTTTTAAAAGTAAGTTTGTGTCAAAGGTCACCTCGGTTCACCCTGGGCGCCAGACCCACTCTTTCTTTCTTGTTAGACCTGGCACCCAGTGAATCTCGGCGCGTATAACTACACCTTGAATTTTTAGAGTAGAATTTCCCTAATAAGAGTCACGTGACTGGGCAACTTTCCAACCAAAAAGCAACGCCTCTCGGGCTAACGTTATGTCAAACCTCTGAATTGTGGGTAGTTCTTGGATTAGAGAGGGTAAGTTCTGTTGGTGCCTTTTCAACTAACGATACTGATAATACATGTGACAATGACACACGGGCGTGGCCAAGATGAAAGACTTCACTGTCCTTTACATGGAAATAAACCCAACACCCTTGCAAGGGAGGATCTTGGAAGCTTACAGAACATGATAACTTGCTGATATATGACATAGACCACACATCAAAAATAAACTGATACGTCTTTGGAAAATTATGAAGGATGCAAAAAGGCTTTTGATATTTATTCCTGAGTCATCCATTGCGACACTAAAAGCAAATTTGTGGTGTAATTTGAAGAAATTCGGCTGTTTTCTGTGGGTAGTTTCGACACTTATACGAGAAAAAACGGTTAAACTTTAACAGATGTCTGTGTTGGTTGCTAGTAACTTTAAGTTTCAAAACTATACATTTTGTAAGACGATAGACGCCTTGAACAACCTTCAAAATGTTCGCAACTTTTACCAGTCTTGCTTCCATAATTTTATGAATCTGAGTCCGTCGATTATACATCGTGGTCCGGTAATTATACCATACACTCTGAACCGTTGCGATGACCTCTTACCGAATCTTTTACCGAAGACGACTACACTTTCAAGAAGACAAGGTACCTATTTAAAAAACGTTAATCAAGGGCTAAATAGTTTTAATACCTTATTTCATGATAAAGAAAGGCATCCTAGCCATCTTGTAAGGATTAGGCCTAACTAAGAAGTGAAAATGTCATTCTTTGTGTAAAGTGACCTTCGTGACATAATCTAGGGGCATGTAACGGTCATAAAGCTGGATTCCCACGCCATAAACGCGTAAGGCCTTCCTTCCTTTGCGTTTTATCAAAAGAGGTTTTCGCTGCCGTTACATAAACATGAAGGTTTAAATGGATTGCTTCGTGAAACTGACCGAAAAGGAATTTGCGAGACCTCTGCAAATAGAATTTTATAGCATAGAAGTTTTAAAGGGCCGCAAATATTTTTAAGTCGCTGTGAATTAGCGTTTTAGAGAATCTCGTGCACTGAGTAGGGGGCTCATTTATTAGCAAACAGAGAAAAGTTTGCTTTGACACAAAGACATCTTCACCTTTTAAGAAAGCTCATAAAACCAAATTCCACAAAATCTCTGTGAACGACCGTTTTAGAGAATCTCGCGCACTGAGTAGGGGGCTCATTTATTAGCAAACAGAGAACAGTTTGCTTTGACACAAAGAAATCTTCACCTTTTAAGAAAGCTCATAAAACCAAATTCCACAAATCTCTGTGAACGACCGTTTTAGAGAATCTCGCCACTGAGTAGGGGGTTAATATGAAAGAGAACAGAGAAAAATCTGCGTTTATACAAAGATAGCTCGACGCTCACAAAACACAAATTTCACAAATCCCTGTGAATGAGGGTTTTGGAGAACGTGCATTGAGTAACGGGCTAATGTGAAAGTGGACAGAGAAAAGTTTGCGTTGATACAAAGAAAGGTTCACTTAAGAAAGCTCACAAAACGCAAATTTCACAGATCCCTCTGAATTTAAGAATCTCGTGCAATGAGTAGAGGGCTGATTTGATAGCGAGCATAGCGTTTATAACATGGGACCAAAGTTGAACCAACCAACGTCACAGAATATTGTGCTTCACACCTTCTGTACAGTGCAGTACGCTAATAGTTCTTTGTAGCAAGATAAAAGTCTTGATAGCTCTTTTAAGTCCAGGACGTGTAATTTGACCCTTAATTTTGGCGGTTTCTGCAAACCTCGCTGATATTTTAAGCAGATGTGTTTCCAAGGGAGGAAAAAGAGAATTACGATTTGATTATGGCCCTATTTGCAAAATGTCACATATCTCTGGTTAGCTCGATTATGTACAAAAATAATATCCAGGTTATTGACGTCTTCGTCTGCAAAACAACTTAGTGTGTCATCTGACAAACAGAAAAGAAGATTCCAGAAAGATAATATCGAAGTTTAGGACAGATAGCGAGGCTAATCTTAATTCTGAATCGTTTCAAAGTTCTTTGATAGATGCGTCAGCGTTCTTCGTCAAGAGTAATAAAACTACTAGAAAAGGGCATCTTCACCTTTATTATTGCGAAAGAAGAAGGATCGAATTTGAAAATCTCCAGTTAAAGGCAGCTGAACTTGTCCAGCTGGGGCTTTTCAAAATTGTCCAACGATGAACTGATTATCCGTCAAAAGGGAATTTTCAAATCTAGCCAGATGGTGTCCCAAAACATGTCCCCATGTCTGATTGACACAAGCGACGTATTAAAGAGAGTCAACAATTTGAAATATTTGTTCTCGCAATTCTAACATCGTAATTCATGTAACGACGTACCTTAAATTTGCCTTGTGAACCCAACGAGCTATGAACTCTGGAACATGAATTTGAAAACACTCTTCAAAATTGCTATAACCTATACCAAAGTTTGCTACCTACATAAGAGCATACTAGGACAATTTGGCAGGGAATAATCCCGACCTTTTTCCTGTTTAAATCAAACTTAACGAGACTTTAAAACTGTTTTTGCTCTATGAAAGAAAGAGTGTTGTAACTGGAAAGCATCGAAATTGGAAAACGTGTGTTTTGCTTACTATTTAGGCCAACCAAGTGTTTATGCATTTCTAAGATTTGATCATTCCGAGTTCAGAACTCAAAGAATCGTTAAGCAAGAGCAAGGTACCAACATTTAAGTCAGACTTTCAGAAAGTGAATATAGATAGTTTATTTCTCCTTCCATTCTCACTACTCCTCAAGATTAGATCAACAGGGAGACATTTTTGGAAGACCAAGTAGATGCATCTTGATTCCTAATAAATGCCTACGGGACCCAAAGGCTCTGAAAGTTCCAGCCGGTTTTCCGTCATGCGACCATGAAGTTTTATCAAAATACTAGAGAGAACGAACTATTTCAAATACAGTCTAATTCCAGTCATGCATTCCCTGACAAGGTTCCTCGTGTTCATACATTCATCAGTTCAATTCATGGCTATTAGTGTACTATCCGCTTATTTGTTATTATCTAAATTTGTTTGTTTATTCAGGAGCGAATGCTGTCTGGAAGCTGACATGTTTATCCGGTAATCCGGTAACAAGAAATTGCTTGTCCGGCCTTACGGTAAACCAACTTCTTGTTCTCATTAAAAAAATCTTCCCAATTCTCAAGCAACCTTGTAAACTCTAAGCTTATTCCAAATAAGGGTATCCTTTCGAAATTCGAAAATAGCTAATCATGACCACGACTATCAACCGGAAACCAATGAAGACGACTCATAGAGATTTTATCTTCCCTGGCGAAATAGACCCAAGACGACTCCTAGCGATTTTATCTCTCTTGGCGTATGGTATGGAAGATAACCTTCCTCTTACTTATATGTTTGCAGACGTTCATTCTCTCAACTATGCCAACCCTGATTACTTCTAATGAAATTCCAAACATGATGTGTAATTAGTAATTAATAAAATCTAAAAATCCTTGGAACAATGTTATTTGACAGCAGACTACTAGTTTTCGCTCAAAATCGAGACCTCCTACTTAGGGGATTTCTGGCCGTTCTCAGTCTGGTTCCCTGACGTCATTTCGACTAGGGGACTGGGCTCCACGGAAGATCGCTTCCCTGGCATCCAGGACTCTCACGCGAACGCGGTCAAATTGACGCAGGGAACCAGGCTGGATCAGTCTGGCCTTTCAAACATATAGAGCCAACCGTGCGACTCTATATAAAATCGGCAAATGATGTTGGAGTTGTTGTTGTAAGCTTTAAGTCAAAAAGTCAAAAAATTTTCATAAGAATTCCAACCTAATACAGGGAATCTTATGCGACCCAGGAAAAGCAAATGCTTATCTAGCCTGGGCCGCTTAAAAAACAGAACAAAGTACAGCATAGTATATAAGGGGTACAAAACTAAGATACAAGGAAATAAGCAATAGAAAATATTAATATTAATATACAGATAGGCTTTGCGATTTTATAATTTGAGATGTGATGAATTGTTAATATTTGGAAAGGATATTTATTTTTAGTTTTTTGACAAAATGTTTTTGAGAAGAAATTGTCTTGAGTAGCTTAGGTAAGTTATTCCATAATCTGGCACACCCATTATATGGCCAAATCTATATTTTAAGGCTGCAAGACCGGGGCATTTAATGGGAGTTCGCTAGCCAAGGGCGGGGAATTTGACCACCAAGAATGAAAAAAAATCAAATGCCCGGGGGTGGCCCGGGGGGGGGGATGGCCAGGTATCGATTTGACTCGTGCATTAGGCCAACCAAGTGTTTATGCATTTCTAAGATTTGATCATTCCGAGTTCAGAACTCAAAGAATCGTTAAGCAAGAGCAAGGTACCAACATTTAAGTCAGACTTTCAGAAAGTGAATATAGATAGTTTATTTCTTCTTCCATTCTCACTATTCCTCAAGATTAGATCAACAGGGAGACATTTTTGGAAGACCAAGTAGATGCATCTTGATTCCTAATAAATGCCTACGGGACCCAAAGGCTCTGAAAGTTCCAGCCGGTCTTCCGTCATGCGACCATGAAGTTTTATCAAAATACTAGAAAGAACGAACTATTTCAAATACAGTCTAATTCCAGTCATGCATTCCCTGACTAGGTTCCTCGTGTTCATACATTCATCAGTTCAATTCATGGCTATTAGTGTACTATCCGCTTATTTGTTATTATCTAAATTTGTTTGTTTATTCAGGAGCGAATGCTGTCTGGAAGCTGGCATGTTTATCCGGTAATCCGGTAACAAGAAATTGCTTGTCCGGCCTTACGGTAAACCAACTTCTTGTTCTCATTAAAAAAATCACCCCAATTCTCAAGCATCCTTGTAAACTCTAAGCTTATTCCAAATAAGGGTATCCTTTCGAAATTCGAAAATAGCTAATCATGACCACGACTATCAACCGGAAACCAATGAAGACGACTCATAGAGATTTTATCTTCCCTGGCGAAATAGACCCAAGACGACTCCTAGCGATTTTATCTCTCTTGGCGTATGGTATGGAAGATAACCTTCCTCTTACTTATATGTTTGCAGACGTTCATTCTCTCAACTATACCACCCCTGATTACTTCTAATGAAATTCCAAACATGATGTGTAATTAGTAATTAATAAAATCTAAAAATCCTTGGAACAATGTTATTTGACAGGGTAAATGCCGACTACTAGTTTTCGCTCAAAATCGAGACCTCCTACTTAGGGGATTTCTGGCCGTTCTCAGTCTGGCTCCCTGACGTCATTTCGACTAGGGGACTGGGCTCCACGGAAGATCGCTTCCCTGGCATCCAGGACTCTCACGCGAACGCGGTCAAATTGACGCAGGGAACCAGGCTGGATCGGTCTGGCCTTTGAAACATATAGAGCCAACCGTGCGACTCTATATAAAATCGGCAAATGATGTCGGAGTTGTTGTTGTAAGCTTTAGACAGGGTTAGCTGCAACTCAGATAGACTTGCAACGAGTTTCGTGAACCGATCCTATCCCTCTATTTCCGGCTCCACGGTTCCTCATTCCACCACAGAATAAGGAACCATGGAACAACATCGGTCTGACGGACCCATTGACTCAGACAACGAGTCCAGCGAAACAGGACCAATAATTCACCACTTTTAGTTTGTTGTGAGCTCAGGAAACTTCCATTTCCAGTTCCTTCGGTGCACCCAGAATTAATGACACAAGGAATTAATGAATGAATGAATGAATGAATGAATGAATGAATGAATGAATGAATGAATGAATGAATGAATAAATCAACTGAATTGATTCATAAATGCATGCAGAGGAGAAGGATTTAATTAAAAGGTTCCTCCATGAACAACAAGCATCAACTTAACGACAAAAGAAAGAATTGCTAAATAAAATGAATAAAAATAGCTGAAAGTGCAGGAGTAAAATAAGGAAAAATTAAATCCAGCTACAATGAATGAAAGAACGAAAAATGCAAAATCCATTAGTGATTTCATTTACATCCAAAACTTAAAAAATAATTCTAATTCTTAAGCCCAAATATTCGACAATAAGTAAAAAAGTTAACTTAAAGTGATCAAATTGTGACGGCCAGACATCATGACCTTATGAATGAAGTCGAATTTACAAAGTATACGAAACTGGATTTACCAAAAATGAATTAAAATATAAGTCAGAATTGTGGTGGGGAAAAGAGCATGTTCAAGCAAAAATTAATAAGATCTGTAAATAAGTTGTGGATAGACTATTTTAAGAAGTGTATTGCAAAGACTTTGCTATTTCCATAGCAAATCCAAACAAATAAAACTTTACTAGTGTTCAGGGATCCGGCTAACAAAGGATCTAGTAGCACGTAACCTCTCGTGATTGGACATTTTATTCCGTTTCCCTGCGTTATCTGTCCCATGTATAGGCCAGTGCTTAACGATATCTGTCGAACCAATAAGATTGCAAGAAAGTAAAATCTGTCTCTGATTGGCTAAATCAGCTGTATTGCCAAAATAAGGTCAAAATAATAATAATAATATAACAATAATGTAAGTAGTTAAGGGAGTGGAAGGTCGTGAAACCCATAAAGCCCTGTTATGTTCTATCACGTGACTGCATCTAAGTGTAAATGAATCTGTCTACTTGTTTAAGTCGATCATATGCTCGTTCAAATTGATGCACTGTCGAACAGTTGATGATTTCACTCGATGAATTGTTCCAGTCATTAATGACTCGTTGCGTGAAAAACGTTTTGCGAACGCTCAATTTGCACCGTTTCTTGAAAAGCTTTAGATTGTGTCCTCTTGTATTGTTTTTCTTCAATTCGAAGAGCAAGGACGGGTCAGTGTCCATAAACCCAGTTAACAGTTTAAATGTCAAAATCATGTACCCGCGTTTTCTTCTGTACTCGAGTGATGGTAAGTCTCGTAATCGATCACCGTATGACTTGTCCTGATCACTTTCACTAATTTCGTGGCTCTGCGCTGTACACTTTCGAGCATTTTTACGTGCTTAATTAGGCCGAACAAGTTCAGCTCCCGAAGCTATGAGCGACTTTTCGCTAGGACAGAGACAACATATTCTTACAAATACGCGCTAATATGTTCAGAATGAATTTTTTATTATTATTACTGATTGTGTCCCTTCGTGACAATCTCTGTTGGAGAAATGTTTGTCCGTGTGGCAACTTCATAAAAACATGCTCCACAATTCTTTCTCGCAATAATATCCTTCAGCAATGTTGCTGCAGGAGAAACATTTCAAATGTTTATTTATTGCAACAATCATTCCAATAACTTTTCATCTTTGAATCCAGAACCAAACATGGCAACGCACAACTTCGATGCAAGACCAAGTATATTGTCCAAGGAAATTGCAGAGATGAAGGGCACGAAATCTAGGCAATTTGTTGTTGACAGTTCTTTGGAGACATGAAGGCACATGATCAATATTTGAAACATTTATAATATTTTGGTCGAAGCAAAATGGTATAGCTCTAGTCTAGCTCACTTATCACAACATTGCCGTGGCAAGACATCCTCGAAGCTCTATCTAAACTAGACTAGTTCTTCAACAAACAATGCTGTCATTCACATTCCATTACTCGTTGTAGAGGTCAAAGAAGAAAAGATACGTACCAAAAACATCAAACTTTTACCAAGTTTCACCTTTGTTTACTTTCTAAATTTTCACCGTGCCATCAGCCGATGCTTTCCTTCGAATCAATTAACCTTCTAATCGTTATTTAACACAGCAGAAGATTGTATTATTTCCAATTAAAAAACTCTAGTGAGATTCGTAAACGTCCGGCCCTTTTTAATACACCTCTGTTGCCCTTTGATAAACCGCACTGAGAGGTATCGCCCCATATGGACATCTACGAATGAACTCTATTCAACTCGTGTTGAATGTGGGTATAGTTCTATCGCACTGCCAGCATGGTGAGGATTATTAGGCTATGTCCAGCAACAAATAATAATTAAATGGTCAGGCAGGCCTGTTTGTCTTTATTGATCCTACTATTTTTGCGGATTATTACGGCAATGCACGGCAAGATTTGCGAGTTCCTGGGATTACTAAATATTGCTAATGCTCAAAGGTCACTAATCAATCAATCAACGCATGTATGTTCCTACAAGCTTCTATTTTACCGGAAAAAATCTTAAAGGCGCACATGGATGAGTCGGATGCAAAATTAGACTTACGACATGCTTCCTTGTGTTCGTTCAATATTCTTAATCTGATTTTTATTTTCTCTTATATCAGTTTGAGCGATAACCATCCAATTCAATGAGCGATACTGAGACTTATGTAATGATCCTAATGCAAAATCCGAATTTACATGTTGCGTGAAAATTCAATTCAATTAGGTACAGGAAATCGGAGCAAAGCTGTGATGGAAGCGATGATCAAGATGGCAGTGTACAAGACGCAACGGAGACAAAAAACATCATAATAGAAACTTTACTCAAATCTTCTACCATCTAACTAAGCCACATTCAAAGTGTTTTTAAGGCAGGCAAGGCAATCATCGACAGTTTTCTGCACTGTTCGTAGCATTAACTACGTGGCTAGGCCCATTACAAACGTAAGCAAAAAAGAGCGGGAAAATACCTTGAAATTTAATCACGTGACCCATCCGTGTGAGCCTCTAAATACAGTTGATGTGGAATTCAAATTATTCACTGTATGATACGTCTGATGATAACCAAAATATACGTATAAGTCGAATTTATACCCGATTTTCAATTTTGTTTATTTGGTTAAATGTTGGGGTGTGGGACCAAACTTTAGCGAGAGGCCAACGCGAAATTTTACCCCAAACTGCAGATCTGATTAGAATGATTACATCGTCGCAGTTATCGCTATTGATGGACGCTGAGTGAACAGTTCAATTCAATTAAAAAAATATATATATAAATTTGTTGTTGTTGTTGTGATAACTAGGACTATGTAGTGAGTCTAAGATCTGATATTCTCTACCATAGCATTATCAGAGTTAGCGTGTTGGTATGAAAGAATGCCCATGTTTAAGCTAAGGGGATGCTGATTTGCAAATCAGGAGGTAGGCTTATATTGTAAGACTCGCAACGGTAAACGGTAATTATTAGCTTTCCTTATGAATTGGCATCTGAACGCATTGGCAATCATATTGGGCATTTTCGTTGCCAATGCACGAATATGGTTTAAACATAAAGCCAACAAAAACCTCCTATCACTAAATCTTGGAGAAATGCTGTGATGGCTGCGTAAGCTCTCTAAACTATAAGATGGTACGATTAAAAGTGAAGCAGGCTTAATAAACTTCCAACAGTCTATTTTGATCTCGACGCCTGAAAAAAATGAAAGAAATTGAGGACACTCGTTGTCATCATTGTTGGGAATACAAAATCTAGTCAGCCTGTGGTGATTTTAATGACCGAAAGCCGGTTTCCTTTGACTTTTCCGAGCATGGAGCAATGCAGACACCTTTATTATGAATTAATTTCTATCCGAGGCTATTACCTTAACTGCGAGCGTAGTAATCTACCTCTTCGGAGGAGTGCTGCGAGCGTAGAGAGCTACCTCTCCGGAGGAGCGGTCCAAGTCTCAGTTTCTGTAGAAAGAGCGAGACTAGAAAATCGGGAATGCGAAGGAGACGAGCAACTAATCAATTTAAGGACAAGGTCTAGTCGTAACTCTTTTATATGGTTATATGGGTATATACGATCTTGACTAGTAAACTGTTATCTATGTAGGTAATTTATAAAGTGACAATTATATATGTGATCGAATTAAATAAAATTGCAACAACAACAACAACAGCAACAGTCATAGCAGATGTATGGCAGATCTCGAGTAGCATGACAAAACAGAAGAACAAAAGTGCTTGCCCTAATATACAAAAAACATTCAAGGCTCACTCTTACAGTCATATTTCTGCAGACGAGATCTAACGACGTTATGAAAACCAAGCTCTAAAATGTGACTCTAAACCATGATGAAACTTGAGAAAAATGACAACCAAATCACGTCATTTGCACGTGGAAAGTAACAATGTTATCAAATTGAGTCACTGGTTAACAATGATTTGATGGTGGTTTAGTGAGATGATGAATTCATCGAAGTGCGAGATGGTTGGCGATGGATGGTTTACGTACAGGCTTGTCTGTACAAAACTTTTGCGATGGTGTTTCTCTCAAAAAGAGTTTTGAATAAAACTCATAGAAGTTGTTGTAAGAAATTTTAATCGAGTAATGTGCAGAGACTGAAAACCACACTGATTAACGCAAACATTTTCTAGGATTTTCCCTCCAACACTAGCACATCAAAGTTGCTAGATAAGATCTCAAAGACACGAAGCAACAAAACAAGATAGCAAACATATTTTAAATTAACCAATGACATTTCTATTAAAAATACTTTGACGTGATCATTTTACGATTTGGAGTCGCCTGGCATGTCCATTTAGGCCATATTCAAAACTGTAAAAAGTTTGGCAAATACGTTTATTTTCGCCCAGGTTTTACTCCAGCTCAATATTTAAAGAAGAACGACACTCCATAGCTAAGCCATTCACCGCAACCTCGATTCCAGGGCTATCAGTGTCTTCAGCCTCCCTTCCATTCACCGCTCTTCCTAGAATCAAGGTGATGTTGACGTGGAAAGGGCAGCTTTTCTTCGATAACGTTGCTGAAGCTCTAAATAGCTGTGCTCAATCGAAGCTCGAAGCCATTTGGTTAAGAAGATAATGGATCATTGAAAACTTTACGTAGTAGACAAGCAAAATAATATGACATCTCCATCAACCAGTTTTGAAGGCATGCGAAATGTTGAAAGATATATTTTGTGCCATTCTGCAAAAACCTCCCCACAAGGCATATGTTATCGGAAAGCTACCAAAGAAATAAAGAAATGCGTTGAAGATAATTCTCAAACTTTAAGCCATAATTGAGGCAAATAGCCAATAACGTGCGGGAAGGCTAAAAATGCCGCAGACTTGGATAAGCATGTTTGGGGGTAGCGATAACAAACCAATGAGCTTACAGCTCAGCTGCATAATGACTGCTTGCCATAGAAATGATTTGTACTATATTAAAAATTAATTTTATATGCTATAGTGACGCAAGTAAAGGAAAGATGGCAGGGAATGAGCCCACTGATATGTGGGAATACAAAATAAGAAGTTTGGAACGAGCGTTTGATTGGTCAATGGCAGCTAGCATTCGAATGTCTAACCACTGAAATAAAATTCAACTTCCCATCACTGAAAAAACAAAATAACTCATTTGAGCCCTATTTTCTGCAAACAAAAATCCATTTGTTTCTGCATTTAGGACCATTCAGATTGGTGTATGCAGGAAACATTCTGATCTTCTGAAAATTTTGCTATCATCGTTGCTTGTGCCAAACAGAATCCAAAAGAAATCAGCTTCAAATGAAAAATTGAAAGTGCAATTTTCACCAAAACATTGATGCTAATTGGCTACCAAAACAGACAGAGCTATCTTAATGGCAACAACATTGTCATCAGCCTCTTCTCCTACGCAGAGGATCAGTTATTACACACAGTCTAGCGACAAAGGGGACTGGAATCCAGGCAATGTCGACGACTGGGAACCACGCTGTATTACCCATATTTCATAGACCAACACATTGCTCCACCACACAAGATGGAAACAGGATCAATGCGAGCACAAAACTAGATAGAACTAATGATATTGTTTACGCAAATTTAATTGCAACTAAAACATTTGACCTAGCAAGACCCTTTGAAGTGGCTTTTCAGTTGAAAAACACGACATCAAACTTACTTTTTTCCAAAATTGATAATAAATAATTTGTTCATCTGATGGTGGTCTGTGCGTGGTTGAAAAGATTGCCGCTGGTTCAAATTTGAAATAATTTGGTATGGGTTATTTTTAAAATATCGAATTACAGAAAGATCCTTTGCACTTTAGGTTGAAAGATCAGTTGTAGTTATCTAACCATATGAAATTCCATTGACCGTGATAAGATTCGTCTCTTACAATTTACAACCAGAACACATAAATATTCTTGATAAAGGTGTGCAAAAAATTGCCTGTTATCATTGCAACGTATGCCTCACTTGGGTAGGGCCAGCATATAAAATCATATACATCTTGTTCGCACATTTTGTAAGAATCGCGAGAATCGGGATTTCCGATCGTCTTGGATTTTTCCCACAAATTTGAAAACACTTTTTACAGCATCCAAGCCAAACGATTTTCTACGGCCGATTAGTCAAGCCATGAATTTAAACAAGGCTGACACCGCAGAGATAACCTTAAACCTGGATGGCTAACTCAATGATTGTGCCTGCGAAAAAGGCTATTAAGAGAAGATATGACCAATCGAAGGAAGAAGGATCAAGCTAAACTAAACATTGTCAGCCTCATTTCGATCTATCTAAAGTCTGTCTCAAATTAGATGTCACGTGAGATTTGCGATAACGCAAAAGTACTCAAGCAAAACACTTCAATTGTTCTTATTCGCGGGCATTTTCACGTGACATCTAATTTGAGACAGACTATAATTCAGAAGCTGAGCACTGAATGTTTGAAATAAACAAAAAATATACCAAAATTATAATGCCTGCTGTTCAGCTTCTGGATTAGATAATTAAAATTGAGGCGGCTGATGTTTAGATCTGTCCTTCTTCTTTCAATGTATGCTGCTATCTTCTCTTCTCTTAATAGCCTGTTTTGCGTGCACAACGAGTGAGTTAGCTACATAGGTTTCAGGGCATGTTTTGCGGTCTGTTTGTTTACATTCCCAGCTTGTCTAATTGGTTGTACAAATCCCTTTGTTCGCGATTGATAATCGCTTTGTCTTCAGGTGTCACTTAAAAGCAACTGACCCTATTGTTACAAAATCTGCTCATGTTGTGAACACATATGTCGCAGCAAGAATCGAAAGAGTCCCAGATCAGAGCATCCTCCATTCCAACGAATGTTACGACAAGTGTTAACCAACTCTAGGCTGCCTTTGGGTGTTTGGTTGGTTCACAGGAAGCTGCAGTCGACGACCTTTGATATCTAGGGAGTTTAAATTCGATTTTATTCTTCAAAAGTTCAATTTAATGATTGCCAAAATTGGCCACAATCCAGGAAAGCGCTAATTGGTGTGGTAGATAAAGAACCAATTTTGTCTATCTGTGGTGTCTAAGCTGATTTTTGTAACTTTACATGCATGGATTTTCGTGTCTAAAATCTTATGCTGCCAACCACTGTTTGCAAATTAAGCAGAAAAACATGTCACAAACAATTACCAGTAATAATTAGCAATTTCCTTGGTGGTAAGGTTAGTGTCCCTTATGCAAACCAACAGTGCAAATGGAGAAAACAAAATCCACCAATCAATCCATGACAAATACATATAGAAGGCTCTGATCGTGGGAGCCACGTTTGCCCCTATCAGAGCCTCATATAGGGCAGTCGTCGAGAGGATGAACCAATAAAATTAGTTTCACAAACTGCACTATCCTTTCTTTGAGACAGCAAAATTGTTAAAATGTACATATTTGTCACAGGTGGTCATTTCATTGACAAATTATGAAGTTTTAAAGTTCGAATGATATCTTCAACGATCTCTCCACTCCAGTCACACGAACAAATAATTTCGCAGGTAGCATGGTTTCTTATTAAAAATTTTGATCATGCCACAAGCAAAAAAGAAGAAAAATTTGTAAAGCATGTTAATTTTCTATTAACAAAAGTTTACGGCAGAATTATGCATCCTCGAAGGAAGATCGATAAGGTTCAAAGTCTAGCTGTACAAAGCAAATTTACTAAAAAAGGCATTTTCTCCTATTCCCAACAGACACTGACTGCGACAAGAATAAATTAGCAATTTCCTTGGCTATGGTATTGGCCCTAGTGTTAACCGTAATATACCTTGGAGCAGATATATGAGAGAGGAGAGTAAAAATGTCTAGAACCTTAGGAGACTATAATTAGTGGACTGTGACCATAATCAATTAGCAATTTCCTTAACAAGTTTATTGCCTCTTGTGTCAACCCGAAGGTTACCCGAGAATTGCCAGTCAACTGTTACCATNTCACAAGCAAAAAAGAAGAAAATTTGTAAAGCATGTTAATTTTTTATTAACCAAAGTTTACGGCAGAATTATGCATCCTCGAAGGACGATCGATAAGGTTCAAAGTCTAGCTGTACAAAGCAAATTTACTAAAAAAAGCATTTTCTCCTATTCCCAACAGACACTGACTACGACAAGAATAAATTAGCAATTTCCTTGGCAAGAGTATTGGCTATGGTATTGGCCCTAGTGTTAACCGTAATATTCTTTGGAGCAGATATATGAGAGAGGAGAGTAAAAATGTCTAGAATCTTAGGAGACTATAATTAGTGGACTGTGACCATAATCAATTAGCAATTTCCTTAACAAGTTCATTGCCTCTTGTGTCAACCCGAAGGTTACCCGAGAATTGCCAGTCAACTGTTACCATAATCAATTAGCAATTTCCTTAACAAATTAGTGTCCCCTGTGTGAACCCAAGTGTGCCTCTTGCAAAGGAATTGTGGTATGACAGGTAATTTTCGAAAAGGATACCCAACAATGAATAGGCGAATCTAACCAAAAATAATTGGCAATTTCCTAGACAACTTTACACGTATTCTTTACAAGAAACTAAGAATTTGACTCAGTACTGATGTTTCTTAAAATTCCCTTTAGCTGATTACTGAAAGTTTCTCCAAGGTTTCTTAGATATCTCCGCAAATTATTATTGTTTGCATCAGCAGTCCGTTGTGCCTTCGTGAATATTCCACGGTGAATTTTATAATTACCCAGGTAATATCGAGTAATACAGCGGAAGAAGCGATTCACGAAGACTCTAACATTTCAAGAATTTTATCCAGTCGCAGTGACTGAAGTCTCTACTCCAGACAATTTCACAGAATTCTTATCCATGTTTAGCAGATATACAACCGCTTCATATTTCAGTTAATTTTTTGGTAAGCAAGAGTAGCATTCAATGCTATTTTTTCTTGTGTTACTTTAAAGGACAATTCCGGGGTTTGTACAATTAATGTTAAAAAACAAACTTACCATTTCCTGAATCAAATGACAAACTTTTTCCACATTTAGACTTGTGGTTCAGCTCTCAATTCAATAAACATCTTGGTAATTTAGGCCAAATGTCGCCACCATGGGTCTTCATTTTTTCCACGAGTGCACGATAAGGAGGCTAGTCAAGATTCAGAGGCGAGAAAACAATAGGGCAGTCTCATTCTCGAGTTGAACGTGACGTCAGAACGCTCTGAAATTGTGTTTAATGACGTCATTACGCATTTGTCACAGATTGTAAAACGCAATTTCGCAGAGAAAAGACAAAAAAGTTAGAACAAAGTACAATACACCAATCATAAGAGTATAATCTCTCATTTTGTCATCAATCATACCAACCCTGGAATTGTCCTTTAAGCTTCAAAAGAAAGTTTAAGCCCTACGAGGACACTCCCAGAACGTATCCAGGGACTTCTATCACTCGTTGACAAACTACACATTCTTACGATAATATGCTGTCTGGAACAGCTAAATTTACCTGTGGTAATCAACCTATTATTTGATACCCTAACCGTTATAATCTCTGATAACTTCTTGATACTTGACGCCTTTGACAATAGCTTACTGTGTTCAGCAGCATGGCCTCTAAATCTTTAAAAAACATTACATGGATGGTTAATGCATCTTTCCTTTGATTATATGGCTTGCAAGGAACTTCAGGTACTTTGCTATTATTGGAGATTGGCAATTTTCGATATCTTGATTATTTTTAGAATTATAGCGTTTTTCTTTTTATTGAAAAAATCGAAAATTCATGAGAAGTTTTGAATAAATTAAAATCATCGTAAATCTTAAGTTAATAAATGGAAAGTGGTACAAATTTCAAGAAAACCATAGTTTATGAAGGTCTATGATATGGTGGTAAGCAGAAATCTGAAGCATTTCTCGTTTACAATTTAGAAATTTGATGACGTCACAACCTCCAAGTTGAAACAAACAAAAAACGCTGTAATTCTGAAAATAATCAAGATATCAAAGATTGTCAATGAACACTTATAGCAAAGTACCTGAAGTTCCTTTCAAGCCATTAAATCAAAAGGAAGATGCAATAACCAATCATGCAATCTTGTTTTAAAGATTCGACGCCTATGCTACTATGTTCGTATTCACAACATACGTAAGGCGATAAAAGGAGAAGGTAAAAGCCAAAGAATAATCTGCAATCGTGAAAACGCAGACTCCAGAAAAGGTCAAACCTTCCTCCGGTTGCCAATTTCGTTAGTTAAACCTTCCTCATTTTGTAAAGTCAAAATAACCAGATTTTTCAAACTCCTCACGTTATTTATAACCCTAAAATTTATAACCAGTTGCCGTTGCTAAAATAACCCTAAATTTTCCTAACATTTCTTATAAAATCTAATAAACCTTCCTCAAATATGACATTAACAAACAAAACCTTCCTCCGGCTCACAGCCATGGAGCCGTGACTTTTTCCGGACTCTGTGAAAACAGTAGCGTGAAGGTCATCTCTGAGATTCTTTCATAAATTTTCCTACGTGATGCGAATTGACATGTGAAAATTACGTGCCTAAAATTAAGCAACAACATTTCTTCCAAAATGCAAACAGAGCTAAGCTATCAACATGCAAGAAAAGATGAATTTGATTCGGCTGATTTATTACGAACGTGGCAATCTGAAGTACGAAAAGTATCACTTCAGGTGATATATTCCTCCTCCTCTGACGACCAACCAGTCAGACAGTGAGATGTCTCTTGCACAAGATGATGCAAGCATCTGTTAGGTGCGTCTGTAAAAAGGGAGTAATTCTGAAACTATGCTCCAGGTGAAGGTTACCCTAGCATGGTTCTTGAAAATAAATCTGTCATTTTATGATTCACGGAAAAATTTCCACCAATGGTTTCTATTTTAAAATTAAAACACTAACGGGTAAATTTTACCACCATCATTCTATCTTTTGTTCTTTTGTCGCTGTTTGAATTCCTTTGCGCTATCTGTTTGAATACAATATGATTTCCTTTATAATAACAGCCATATTGTCAAACAGCCAAGAAGTGCTGTTAAAATGTGCATCTATTTAGGACAAAATTCTTTATTTTCCCATCCAACCAAACACAAATACCACAAGAGATTCTCAGAAATTATGATGTAGAAACATACCTAGGTCATTTCTACAGGTGATTAAATGTCTACTGATAGACAAAAGTGTCGGACCAATCTTTCTTGAGCCTCAAAATAGCACGAAAAAGAAGTTGGGCCTGAAACTTTTCTGCCAAGAAAATCAACTTTAAAAAGAAGGTGCATGCAGCAACCGAAGTAGCAAATTTCTGTTGAATTTCGCACGCATACCATTTGGTATAAAAAGTGTCCCTCGACATTTCAGAAGAGATCAATTCTTCATTAGGACCACAATGCATCACATGCATTTAGCATGACATGTGATAATAACATTCAGAAATATGACCAAAGAGTTCACAAGTAAGAAGTTAGTCCAAGCAGAAAGACCATTGACTCAAATAATACGTTTGCCTCTAAAAAATAATACCTTCGACCTTAGCCCGTTCACACTGAGCGACTTGGGTTAGCATAGACTGAACCAGGCAACAAGCAACCTAGACTAAACCAGGTTAGACTTGAATTCAATTGGTACAGTTGGTTGCATGAAAATATACTACGACTTTTAATGTCTTAGGCTTTCAAAAGCAGGAAACCTTGGGTTCTGGAAAGTACCCCAACCTGCAACTATTTTTTACAAATCTCATGCTTTTCTATCTCTTTCAAAATTAGCTTCTTACGCTTGAAGCTTTCAAGGGATACATTAAATTGACTGACCTGAGCTAAATGGCGTAGTCTATAAATAGGACAAAGAAAAAGCCTACATAAGCGATTAGTCTTTGCCTTTGCTTTGTTCATGCACATGCCGAGATTATCAAATACAACAGGCTATTAATAGACCTGTGAGATCTCATCATTTAACTCAGGTCATTAACGTTAATGTGAACAATACACTAACTAAGTCAGCAATAAATGCTCTCCCAGGATCGACAAGGACAGCAAATCAGCCATTTACGTGTTGTATATGGTAAACGGAAGACTCAAACTCTAACAAGCAAACGTCACGATCCTCAACCGAAAATCAATTATCAGTTTTGAGACATACGAAAATATATCAAGAGCACAGTCTGGAAATCTGAAAGGATTGCGGATCAAAATTTATCGATTTATTCGCAAGATTATGTTTTTAAAGAGGTGATCCAATTCAAAAATATATTGATATAATATAGTAATCTTGGGTGGCCACAAAACCAAACCAATGAAACTTATTGAGCTTACAATTCCCAGGTTGATCAATAACCAACGTAATCCTACTAAAATCTAGTTTGTATTCCAGGCAAATAAAGTTATATCCTCTAGGGACTTGATGAAATATAGTTTACAAATATGACTAAATAAAATAAGTAGATTAATCGCCAAATTGATATTGCAAAAACGCAAGTAGGAGTGTTTTGGTGACCACGTTTTCTTGATAAGCTGACAACCTAATATTGTGGTCAAATTCTTGATCTCCTTTTAACAAAACCAAATAAAACATTACAGAAATAAATTAAAATAACATGAACAATATTTCAGTTTTGTGAGCCTAAAAAATTAAAAACAAAAATGTGGAAGAATGTGTTTGGAATATTTCTGCTTTGGCGACTTAGTACCTATTTACAAGTATTGATAAGCTTCATGTAAAAACTTTGCTAACAGAATTTTGGATTATATATCATATCAAGGGATCAATCAGGAAAGATATCCATAATTTGATAATATTTAGAACTGTATAACCCATATTTATGTCCATAGATCAAAGATATGGGAGGCCCAAGGTGGCCATGAAGCCCCACTTTTGTACCATATCGTGAAAAAGCCCTTGGTTTGAAATGGAATTCCGTCAAATATCATAAATTGTTTTAAAATTTTGCTGCAGGAATTGGTCTTTACGAGCTATAATATATCAAAGTTTGTATTCACCTGTTAGAAGGTTGGAAGCATGGGCGATAATGTCCTGCCACTTAACGCAAAGAAGCTGTTTTTGTCCCTTTGGTAGGCGCATTTGCATTACAGAGAATACATGGCGAGTCACAAAGCTGGCGTGCTTAAATGCCCCTTTCCTCGTTGCCTCTTCTTCTCTGAAAATTCTGAAACGTCGCAGCCCGGGGGGTAAAAGCTCGTACGCTTTTAGTAAAATCCTCTGATTTAGAGAAGTAACTCATAGTAATCCCAAAACAAAGCTGGCGTGCTTAAATGTCCCCTTCCCTTTGTTTAAAAACCTTTACGTTTTAGAAGGTGAGTACTGCAGATCGCAAATTTCTTTATACAAAGGTAAAAAACCTCTATGATCCAAACGAACGCAGGAACACATTTGTTATGATACAATAAAAGGTACTTACCACAAACAAAGCAGCTTTGATTGACAATTGTTGCCTTTCTTCACAAAGTTCGTCACAGATTCAAATTGCACCAAAATTTTTATTGTACCAGTCTTGACTCTGTACCACTCTTTGTACCAAACTTCAAGTTACCACGAGGAATCTATACGTAGCAGAGAAAATAACAATTATAAGAAATAAAATCGCCCACGCAACCGATGTAAAATCATTGAAGAGACTGGAATTCTAAAATTGGTTACGAATAGCTTACAGAGGTGGCTACAAGATTATGTGTGCATTATTGACGATGGCAGTCACCTGGTTTTTAGCCAAAAGCATACCAAATGATCGGGTAGAAGCTCGTTAAACTTCAACTAAATATATACCAAATTACCCGCAGCTAATCAAGTAACCAATCGCTCGAGCTTTTTATCACTTTCATTGGTAACTGTGGTTTTATATCGACTTGTTTCATTTCAATGTTGTAATTTCTGGTAAGAATCTCTGAATGGATGAAAAGGATTGGTTGGGTAATTAATACTCTGCTGTGCTTATAATCTCAACAATGAAGGCTTAACATGGAAGGTTATGAGAGTTCCATGTTCCCTTATTCCTTGAAAAAAATCAGAAAATACCCTCTATCTTTTGGAGAAAAAATCTCTTCTGGAAGGAGATTGATTGCCTTTAATTTCGCCGCCACTTTCATTCGCAATTTATTTTCGCCCCCTTGAAACTTGAAGGTGTGTTCCCCTGTTCCCTATGGGGCCACTAAATGACTCTCGTTTACGTGTCACGTCGACGAGAAGGAGACATACCTTATTTTAAGGGTACTTCTTCCCAGAGCAAGGCATGTGATCAATTAAAATTTCTTTTCAATCACGCATTACAGCAATTTTCTCTATTCATGTGATCAGTTTGAATAGCAACCAATCATTTGCCGAGAAATTGATGGATGATGACAGGTTGGGTATACGCTGGCCTTATATATGGACACATTACCTTTAAAGGAATTTTGCAGAATTATGGATAAAGTTCTGGAGAATGCTGCAAAATTACTGATTCCAATTAACAACGTTTTCATGAAGCAGAAAATCAACCACTAGGCTGAAGGGTCACCCTCCTTATTCCTTAATAAACTGAAATATGACATATGAATATATGAGATATGCGCAGTTATCGCCTTCAATAGTCATGTAGGCACTACTGTATGAGTAATACTTCAATAGGCACTACTGTATGAGTAATATTTTTCAGGCAAAATGGCGCATCCCTGTCAAAGGTAGAGGATTATCGCTTGAAAAAAATTCCTTGGCTAAGAGAACATTCTGATGAACTCTCTGATCGCCTACTGTAGAAACAGTGCACAATTTGTGTTCTCAGCTTTCCCCCTTTTGGATCACATTTGCCTCCACATTGGTCAGGAGAACAGTTAGGATGCTCCTCCGCAAGTATAGCTCTCATTACACTAAAATGCAAACTAGAATCTAAGCGAAATGAAACTAAATTTATCTGGTATCTTCTAACACTAATCAAGATCCTCTGATACCAATCAGAAACTTATTGTGTGTGGCCCATTGGTTTGGACTATCGCCTTCTGTGCGCAGGATTAGTGGCTACATTTCCGCTGCTGTCACCAAAAGTGGTACAAACTGGATACAACCGCCACGCCGATAAGGATCGAATGTGTCTCTCTGGAGAAATGCTAACAAAAGTCCTTGACATACGTTGCCAATTTGAGGGTGGTCTGCAACAAGGTATCGAAAATGAGTCACCGGAGGTTTTTCTAGCAGATAACATGGTAAGAACGGGTAAGAAAGCACTCTTCAGGCGAGAAAATGATAAGATAAGAAGGTGATGCTTCTACATTATCAACCCAAATCCGTTAGAGATGCGATTAAACTTTTAGCCCAAATTAGACAGCAAAATGTCGTGTGTAAAGCTCATCTCTCATTTCAAAATCTCAATTCACACCAAAGCTTGGCTCACACTAGAGTAAAAACGAATTTGAAATGCATTAGAAAAAAGCGTCAACATCATTTTTACCCCCCAATTTGACATTTCGTAGGTGCCTTTGAAGATGTCCTGACGCATTTGATGGAATTGGATGGAACTGGAAGCGATAAGTCACTAGAAATGCGCTTAAAATGAGATGCGGTATACCAATTCTAACGCGTTTTTACTCTAGTGTCAACCAAACCTAAAGGTAATATCGCCCAAATGAGACAAGGGTTTGCCAAAACAAGGCTTATGTATCATAAAATGCCAGTCTATATGTTTTATCTGGGTTATTTTCGATCAAAACAGTTTTCATATTTCAGCTAGTTTTGAGGTTGTAACATCATCAAATGTGCTTACCACGATAATACAGATCTTCGCGAACTACTATAATTTTCTGTAAAATTTTCGCATGAATTCTTTCATACCAAAACATACCGTCGTCTCTCTGCCTTATTTTGATGTTCCTAATGTTGCTTTGCTCAGTTGTTGAGCATGTCGAGGTAGGCTGATTGTTTGGAAAGAAGGGTTTCATATGATAGGTTTAGATAGCTAGTTGGTGCAGTACAATGCAATGATAGGTCAACTTCGGTTTTTTATTCATTTGTTGATCCTAGTGATCACTTCGCTCATCTCTTAGTTTTTCATTCTGACAGTGCTAAACGTACGGCCTCTTAGATGGGAATATATTCCTCCCAAAAGCTGGGTCACCGTCGTTTGTTTTTGCGTGGTAAAGCCAGTAACCAAAGTAACAAATTCAGATCAATTAGAAAAATTTATTTGAAGGAGAAAATGTGTATGATATCTTTTTGCATTATATTATCATGTGTTTCATGTTCTGCCACAGGGAGACCAGAAATAATTAGCAAACTTATAAAATAAAAACTGTTTCAAATAAGAGCTGCATAGGAAACTGCGAGGGATTCGCGGAGCGAAGAGTCATGCGCAGTTTCCTACGCAGCTCTTACTTGAGACAGTTTCTATTTTTATAAGTTTGCTAATTATTCCTGGTCTCCCTGTGGCATAACATGAAACACGTGAAAAAATAATGTAAAAAGATATCATATAGTATAATTTAATAGTATAATACATTTTCTCCTTCAAATAAGATTTTTCAATTGATGTGGATTTGTTACTTTGGTTACTGGCTTCACCGCGCAAAAACAAACGACAGTGACCCAGCTTCGTGGAAATTTCTTCTCCGTCTAAGAGGCCGTACGATTAGCACTTTCAGAATGAAAAACTAAGAGATGAGCGAAGTGATCACTAGGATCAACAAATGAATACAGAACCAAAATTGATCTATCATCACATTGTACTGCACCAACTAGCTATCTGAACCTATCATAAGAAACCCTTCTTTCCAAACAATCAGCCTACCTCAACATGCTCAACAACTGAGCAACGCAACATTAGAAAATCAAAAGTAGGCAGAGAGACGACGGTATGTTTTGGCATTAAAAGAATTCATGAGAGAATTTTCCAGAAAATCATAGTTCATCAAGGTCTGTAATATCGTGGTAAGCACATTTGATGACGTCACAACCTCAAAACTAGCTAACATATGAAAATGTTTTAACATCGAAAATAACACAGATACAAAATATGCACATGGCGAAATTAGAGTAAATACCGTAAGTTCTTTTCAAGCGAGAAAGAAACAGAAATTGTTCGTTTATATTTTGTAAAGCTTTCACGTCTATGTTCTTGCCGAGTGTCTCTCCTTTGCAAGATTGCCCGCCTTATCGGGATCCCCCGCGAGTGTACAGGTACCAAGTCTTCAAACGCCTCGACAGTGACCGGGTCCTACATATCAAGGACACAATAAAAAGATTCACATGCTTTAAATAACCCGGGTTAAAAGATGAGAGCTCATACGTTTAAAAATTACTTATTGTGTTTGATACTCCGGCGCGTGCCCAAAGAAAGCAAAGCCAAAAATGGGGTGTACATGATTTTTTTGCCCAATTTCTAGACCATGCAATTCAGCTCAGGTCATCCAATTTAATTTCTACTAAGGTAATGACATAAGCCATCCTCAAATAGTATCCAAAAAATAATGTAGTTTAAATTGAAGTTTCATAGTTGAAAAAAGCGTTTTAATAATCTTTATAACCAATTAAAAAAGTGGTTTGACTTTGAAATGAAAGAGTCAAGAGTACTGGGATTAACTGAGAAATATCCTATTGGGTTGCCGAGAAACCCACAGGCTCCAAGCATAGATTCGTATTGGCCAGACCCTAATGAGATCTAATGCAAGGTACAGATATCAGAAAGAGGCTTCGGGCCCTGCTTTGGGCAATACTGTTTCAATATATGAAATTAATCAAAGATTTGCATAATCAGTGGCAAACGTTTTCAAAGAATTGTTCTGAAACGGAACGCTTGAAGATGCACTTTTTTATTGGAACCGAGTAGACATAATTTTCCAGCTCTAAAAAGAAAGATTCCTCAGTTATTCTCCATGTTTTTCTTTCAAGAAAAGACTCTCCCACGAGACGACTGCGATAAAAGTGACGTCCGGGAAATTTTGGCCATGATCCTTTGCGTGGTATGATTCATCTATCAATCAAACAAATCGAACTTCTTTGATATCAAATGGTGAATAAAAGAAACAAGGATAGATTTTCAAACAATAGCATATGTTGCTTTTGATTGACGCTCAAGTTCAAAACAATTAGCAATAGAAAACAAAGGACATTATACGGCTTACTCGTCCAGCAGCGAATGCAAACAAAGCAGGCCCCAAAGTATAGCTAAAAAGCTAAGTGGCTACCTCACTCGAGAAACCAGCGATAAGGAGCTATGAAAAGAAGCCGTGAGTGTATTTGGAAAGAAGAAGGATAAATCTAAACATTGCAACTGCAATTTCCCTTGTTTTTAAGTGAAAAGCTCAGTGGCGCAGTCTTAAGCGTTATCGTCTATTATCTACCACTTCGTGATGAGCTTGGCTCAATTTTATCAAAGAAAATACCACCCTGTGTACCAGACCCTTAAGACAATGAGGTACCAGGCATTCATCTTGTTTTTAGAGTTAGGTACCCAGGCAGGGCCGTAGGAAGCATGTTAAACTTGGAGGGGCACGACACTTCAATGGCACTTTTTTCATTAAGCTAAAGGGGCATTTCCTCAAAAAAAGGGCAATTTTTCATTTATTACAAAATCTTGTGGGGACACGTGCCCCCAGTGCCCCCCCCCGGTTCCTACGTTTCTGTACCCAGGGTACGAAAACACTAACTGACGAAGAATGCTGATGACGTACGTCTTAGACCCAAGAAATCAAAATTTCCCAAGGTTCTACGTTGAGTAAGATTACCTAAGCCAAAGGTTAATAGTAAGGAGCGTTATTTAATTTGCTTATCGAAAGAATATAATTAAGTTTTGGCCTCACGAGCAATAAGAAACAACTTTGCCATCTTCTAGATACAAAGTAATCTTATGTTTACGCTCAAAGAAGCGAGAGCTTAAAAAAATGTTTATGAAAAAAAGAAACTTCATCGTTTGTGACCAAAGTTAATTGCTTCTATAAATGCCACCAACAGGCAGGAACAAAACGACTATTAATTTAAATTAAGTTTGGGCTTTTCAAGTCACAACATTTCATTAGTTGCAATTAGAACTATGATAGGAAAAGAGATAGAAAGCCAGTAGATTCCTTTATCTGGAAGAAAACTCGTCGAAAACATATAAACATGGGTGCTCCAAGCCACTAATAGGTACGAACGAAAACATCCATTAACCTGAATTAAATTTGGGCTTTTCAAGTCACAACATTTCATTAGTTGCAATTAGAAATCTAATAGAGAAAGAGATAGGAAGCCAGTAGATTCCTTTATCTGCAAGAAAACTCGTCGAAAACATATAAACATGGGTGCTCCAAGCCACTAATAGGTACGAACGAAAACATCCATTAANTTTTTTTCTTTCAAGAAAAGACTCTCCCACGAGACGACTGCGATAAAAGTGACGTCCGGGAAATTTTGGCCATGATCCTTTGCGTGGTATGATTCATCTATCAATCAAACAAATCGAACTTCTTTGATATCAAATGGTGAATAAAAGAAACAAGGATAGATTTTCAAACAATAGCATCTGTTGCTTTTGATTGACGCTCAAGTTCAAAACAATTAGCAATAGAAAACAAAGGAAATTATACGGCTTACTCGTCCAGCAGTGAATGCAAACAAAGCAGGCCCCAAAGTATAGCTAACAAGCTAAGTGGCTACCTCACTAGAGAAGCCAGCGATAAGGAGCTATGAAAAGAAGCCGTGAGTGTATTTGGAAAGAAGAAGGATCAATCTAAACATTTGCAACTGCAATTTCCCTTGTTTTAAGTGAAAAGCTCAGTGGCGCAGTCTTTAGCGCTATCGTCTATTATCTACCATTTCGTGATGAGCTTGGCTCAATTTTATCAAAGAAAAGACCACCCTGTGTACCAGACCCTTAAGAAAATGAGGTACCAGGCACTCATCTTGTTTTCAGAGTTAGGTACCCAGGCGGGGCCGTAGGAAGCATGTTAAACTTAGAGGGGCACGACACTTCAATGGCACTTTTTCATTAAGCTAAAGGGGCATTTCCTCAAACAAAAAGGGCAATTTTTCATTTATTACAAAATCTTGTGGGGGCACGTGCCCCCAGTGCCCCCCGGCTCCTACGTCTCTGTACCCAGGGTACAAAACACTAACTGACGAAGAATGCTGATGACGTACGTCTTAGACCAAAGAAATCAAAATTTCCCAAGGTTCTACGTTGAGTCAGATCATAGTATGACTATGGTCAGATTACCTAAGCCAAAGGTTAATAGTAAGGAGCGTTATTTAATTTGCTTATCGAAAGAGTATAATTAAGTTTTGGCCTCACGAGCCATAAGAAACAACTTTGCCATCTTCTAGATACAAAGTAATCTTATGTTTACGCTCAAAGAAGCGAGAGCTTAAAAAAACGTTTATGAAACAAAGAAACTTCATCGTTTGTGACCAAAGTTAATTGCTTCTATAAATGCTACCAACAGGCAGGAACAAAACGACTACTAATTTAAATTAAGTTTGGGCTTTTCAAGTCACAACATTTCATTAGTGGCAATTAGAACTATGATAGGAAAAGAGATAGAAAGCCATTGGATTCCTTTATCTGGAAGAAAACTCGTCGAAAACATATAAACATGGGTGCTCCAAGCCACTAATAGGTACGAACGAAAACATCCATTAACCTGAATTAAATTTGGGCTTTTCAAGTCACAACATTTCATTAGTTGCAATTAGAAATCTAATAGAGAAAGAGATAGAAAGCCAGTGGATTGCTTTATCTGGNAACGAAAACATCCATTAACCTGAATTAAATTTGGGCTTTTCAAGTCACAACATTTCATTAGTTGCAATTAGAAATCTAATAGAGAAAGAGATAGGAAGCCAGTAGATTCCTTTATCTGGAAGAAAACTCGTCGAAAACATATAAACATGGGTGCTCCAAGCCACTAATAGGTACGAACGAAAACATCCATTAACCTGAATTAAATTTGGGCTTTTCAAGTCACAACATTTCATTAGTTGCAATTAGAAATCTAATAGAGAAAGAGATAGAAAGCCAGTGGATTGCTTTATCTGGAAGAAAACATCGTCAAAAACATACAAGCATGGGTGCTCCAATCCATCCGTATGATACAAAGTGATTTGAGGTTTATGTTAGAAAAATATGGATTGCGATATAGAATGGTTTCTGATCGAAATCAAACATCTCTTCAGTCGCAGTTAGAAATTTTACGGGGACAGAGACTGAAAGCAATGAGATCATTTTATCTAGAAGACCACATCGCCAACGTGAGAAGGTGAGCTTTTCTCTGCCCGTTTAATTGGAAACAATCTATTGTTTATCCAAGAAAAAAAGCGAAAGTCTTTAAATATTTTGTGAAAAACAGAAACGTAATCGTTTATGATCGAAGTTTAGCTGCTTCAGTAAATGCTACGAATTGTCAGGAAATACAACAGCTTGTATTAGTTGAATGCATTCTTTGATTGTTTAATGCAAGGGAGAAAGCAGTGTACTTTATTTTCTTCCTAGGACACATTTCTGTCCATTTCTATCTTTATTCCTTTTTCAAGCCTCTGCAGAAACAGTTTTTTGGGACAACTTTTAAGGGAAATAAAAGACGGCTGAGAGACCGTTACAGAACGGCTTTAGGAAAGAGAATATCAGACTTTTCTGCTCCCACCCTTCCTAAATTTAGATTCATAAAAGTTAGCGGCAATTCTCAATTACGTGCAAATTATATGTGAACAGCTTGAATCACCCTATACATTCAAGTAAGATATAAAAATCATTTCAAATTGACAAAACAGACAATCCCAGAATCATCTAGGGTTACCTGGCATTTCTCAAACAAACAAAATGTCTCCATTTTATAATTTGGTGGCAATGTTTAATGATTTGTTAATCATACGTGATGAGGGTTAGGTTATGCATAGTTCTTCGCAGATCATAAAATCATATCTAAATCACTTCACAATTTGCAAAAATCAGCAGAGAACAACTATTGTTGGTTACCTGGCATTTGTCAAAGGAAAAAGCAAGGCAATGCAGAAATAGCATAGCCTCCAAATCTTTAAAAAACATTGCACGGATGAGTAATGCATCTTTTGTTTGACTTTATGGCTTGAAAGGAACTCCAGGTAAGTTGCTATAATCCTATATGTAAACTCCCTAATATCTTGATTATTTTCAGAATTACAGCGGTTTTCTTTTTATTGAAAGAACTCACGAAAAGTTTTGAAAAAAATTAAAATATTCGTAGATCCTAAATGGAAATATGAAAAACGGCACAATCTTTAAGAAAACTATAGTTTATGAAGGTCTATAATATGGCTGCAAGCAAAAATCTGTAGCTTTTCTAGTTTACGATTTAGCAATTTGATGACGTCACATTCTCAAAACTGGCAACAGCAAAGAAGACGCTGTAATTCTGAAAATAATCAAGATATTAGAGAGTTTACATATAGGACTATAGCAAAGGTCTTGAAGTTCCTTTCAAGCCATAAAGTCAAACAAAAGATGCATTACCCATCCGTGCAATGTTTTTTTAAAGATGCCAAAGATTTGGAGGCTATGCTTGCAGAAATTAATGGCGAGCAACCAAGACTTGAAAATTATGTGCGATGAGGGTAGGGTATAGCCATGTTAAGTTCCTAGCTTATATAATACAGAAAACTCACTGAACTTCAGCACAAAATAGCTGCATCCTTGAACAAAAAGAATATCCAAGCCTACCAGACGTTTGTCGAAAGAAAACTGATCACATGAAGAAAAAATGGCGAGCCCGTATGAGTTGGAAATCATGTGTGATTAGGGTATAGCTACTTTAACTCCCTTCCCAGCTCATATGAAACAAAAGATTGAATCTAGCGAAAAATAGCTACACAATTCATCGTTCAAAAAGACAGAATTCAAGAGAAAATTGATTTAAAAGCAGAAGATAATGGCGAGCCTCTGTGAATGGAAAATTATGTGTGATGAGGGTATAGCTATGTTCAGTTCATTCCCAGCTCATATAAAATAGTAGACTGACTACATTTCAGCAAAAAATAGCTACACAATGTATCCTTTTAAAAGACAGAATATCCAGGGCAATAAATTTTAATTCATTGCTAATCTTTCAAGTCTTGTAGGCGTGTCTTAAACCTGAGACAGATTAAGGACACAGTCCTGGAATATTCCATTTTACAGCCAACCTTTTCACCTCGACATTAAATTGCATTTAACTTCACAAAAGCTCAGTTACTGTGAAAAGGAAGTTGACCTTTAAGTAAACAGAAACAGTTAAGTGTGTTAAATCTAGTTGAAGTTTATTCAACTGCCCAACAAACAGAGTACACCTGAGGACCCTGAGGGGCAACTGTATCATATGATCAATAATAAGGAGAATTTGAAAATGTAGTTTATTTGTTACAAATGTTTCAATCTGTGATTTTTATCAATGAACTGTTCTAAAATATTCTTGGGCCTACCTACATACGTAGATTACAATAGGGTAACAAAACAACAACAACCCATCACGGGAACCCGCCTAGTACAATCTTTGAAAAAAGATCAAGGGTCAAAAGGAAAAAGGCAATTTCGAGAGAATAGCGGTGTTCAGGAAAGGTGGAATAAGGAGCACTGAATAAAGAATAGATTGCCGCCTGTCCCATACGGGGAAGGAAATACGCTACGATAAAGAAAGAAACCTGAATTGATGGAAAAGAACAAAAGGCACAGGTCCCTAAAACATCGAAGCCTTGTTAACACACACAATGGCAAACGGCAAAATAAAATGGCCACGGAAAACAATACTGCGCAGGAGGGGTAGACGTAGGAATTCACAAGTCTGAAATTGAGCCCTTAGGTGCAAAAGTATCCAACTTATGATCAATCTGCTGATCAGTAATACACAGACAGTTTGATATTGGTTATTGAGGTTGCAATGATCCACTAGGTCTCTTCCAGCAGAAAGGAAAAAATGCAAGATCTACAACGTTAAACTACCATTTTGTGTAAACTTTGATAGGAAAAGTTGAAAGAAGGTTGCTCCTCAGGCAGTATCTGTTGCAGCCCATAAGCTGCCAGTTAATGTTTGTGGACTGATTCCAAGACATGATAAAACAGCCAAGTTAAATCAACGGCTTAAAGCCATAGACCAACCTCAAGGGCAAGTGAAACATATCCAGAAATAACGCAGGCTACGTAATCGACTAGCTGCAAAGAAGCTCATACGAGCTACAGTACATCTTACGATTTACCTTGCTTTTAAGGCTGACCCCCAAAGCACAGCAAAACTGATGTTAACATTCACTTAGCTCTGATGAAAAACCTGTCTATAAGCAACTAGTACTGAGTATTCTGAATAGCGACACTTAAAAAAAAACTCCCTATATTGGTCCGACGTACTAAGAAATCTCGACAGGATGAATAAAAAACGTATGGACTGCTTGAAATATCATACTGCGACATCAATGCACCAATTTGAACAGATTCCAAATTATTTCTTTTTCTGAGGCTTCAATTTCAATTTCTCATATTTTAATCTTAATTTCTATAGCCTTTTCCCACTTTTCCAAGAATAATTAATTGAACGCTACTTTCCTTGATATTTCTTAAATTGACTAAAATTTTGACTAGAAAGCTTCTTATTGGTGCATACCATTGATCGCAGTTTACCGTTACATTTCAACAGATCCCTTGTGTTTAGAAAGCACTATCTCTAGCCAATAAGCAATCTACCATCTAATACAGGAAAGTGGGTCAACCTAAACACCTTATCTTTACAACAACAGTAAAATCTCCTTGTGTTACAGGATAGCACAGACGAGCAACTAACCTTAGTCTGTAATCAAATTTAATTCTATCAACTACTGCAGACATGATTTACGTGGCCTTTGGGGTAGTTTCATTTATCGATGTAATGACAAAACTGGAAAAGATTCAATAAAATCAGGGGCAGATTTTCAGTGAGTTCCGTGAGTTCAAGAGTTCAGTCAAAATTTCATAGAATTTTAAATTTGCAACTGCACTAACAAAGTAGCATGTTTCTAAGTGAAACAAGGCTGAATGTGAACTTAATTACCTGAATTCTATTATATTCAAAGAAATAAAAATATGAAAAGAGGGAAGAAAAAGACGAGCTTTCAAAGAAACTGTGAAATATGTTGGAGAGTTTCCAGGAGAGGCGTCTCGATAGCCTTTGACACGAGGCGTGGGAGAGTGTGACTGCGGTGGAAAAATTCCAGTCGCCACAGAATGAAACAAAAACCGTGCTGAATGAAATAGATTGTGACAAGAGATCAAATAACTACAAGGCGTTGAAAACAACCTGATCTAGCCTCTTGAATGAAGGAGCACCACTCAGAATTGCAAATGATAGTATTAGTGTAGATTATCGGATATGCCATAGTATGATGTTCATATTGTGGTTGAACAATAAATACAGCTCATAGATTGCTGCGTGCCTGTATATATACATGCAGGGAAACATGAGATGACGTCATTGCAAATGAAAGTATCAGTGTAATTTTTGTGGATTATCAAATACGCAAATATGATGTTCGTGTGATGAATGAAAATATAGGCAAGAAAAAGAATCAACCATCAAATTTAACTCCATATGTATGCAAACTTCCTTGTTTAATAAGAGGGAAATAGGTGTGGTAAATGGGCGTTGTTTTAGATTCAAACAATCAACACTTGTGGAAGCATTATATTTCCGTGAAATTTTATATCATTTTATAAGCACCCCCCCTCCTCCTTTGAGTAAGCTCCCTCTGGGTTGTTTAACCTCCCTGTTGTTAAATGAGAGGACAATGTGTGTGGTACATGGGCGTTGTTTTAGATTCAAACAATCAACACTTGTGAAAGCATTATATTTCCGTGAAATTTTATATCATTTTGAGTAAGCTCCCTCTGGGTTGTTTAACCTCCTTGTTTTTAATTGAGTGGACAATNAGATTCAAACAATCAACACTTGTGGAAGCATTATATTTCCGTGAAATTTTATATCATTTTATAAGCACCCCCCCTCCTCCTTTGAGTAAGCTCCCTCTGGGTTGTTTAACCTCCCTGTTGTTAAATGAGAGGACAATGTGTGTGGTACATGGGCGTTGTTTTAGATTCAAACAATCAACACTTGTGAAAGCATTATATTTCCGTGAAATTTTATATCATTTTGAGTAAGCTCCCTCTGGGTTGTTTAACCTCCCTGTTGTTAAATGAGAGGACAATGTGTGTGGTACATGGGCGTTGTTTTAAATTGAAACACTCAACACTTGTGAAAGCATTATATTTCCGTGAAATTTTATATCATTTTATCAGCCCCCCTCCCTCTGGGTTAACTTAAACGTTAAAATTAGAACAAAACAATAAGAAACATGAATTCTTCCTAGACACTGAGGGTGCAGGAACTTCCATCTAAAAAAACAACACGTTTGTTTGCTGTAACTGTTGATTTACTTTAAATTGACAAAAAATCCTGGGCACATGCTGTGTTGTCCACTTTGCCACTGTCGATAGTTTGCAGTAAGTATCTCCCTCGAATAAGCAGTTATTGTAATGAATTCCAGCTCTTTGAAATGAACCTTTAATTTGAATAAGCTTTATTTGAATATGTGAACCGCTCTGGTGCTTATTTGAGGAACTAAATTACTTAGGACAAAACTGGTATGCAAATCATTTCCGGTAAGCAACAGTCTGAAAAATTAAACCATATTGACTATGATTAAACTCACCAATGATTTTCTTCCAACTTTCTTCAGTTCTCTTGATTTGATTGCAGTTGATTTATCTCGACGTCTTCAAACTTTTTGTTACGTTTCTTGTGCAAGCACAGCACGAACAGACGGCCTGAAATAAAATATCTGCTGATCAACTTCGACGTTCTCACACCTTGACGATAAATGCAAAATCGTAAATTTACTGGATCATGTTAGAAAGTCTTCCCAGACAAGAGGAATTCATTCTTTATAACCTTCACGTGTATGTGTGAACAACTCCAAGGGCAATACAAAGGATCGGTGTTTGTTTTTATCGCAAGTGAGTCAGTTTCGTCGCATTTGTGTTTGTTTTTACCCTTGAAGGGGTTGGCAAGAATTATCTGTCTCATTGCCAGACACGACTCTTGCTTTAAATATAGCCCTTGCTACGATATCAAACGTGACAACATAGGGGCAAAGACAACATTCTCCTTCGATAAAGATTGCACTGCAATAACTTCAAAATTTATGTATCAAACAAACAAAACATAGAAATGAATACTATACCTCGGTAATCTTCTCACTTCTGTCACTCACAGTCACTTCACTCTGTCACCTGTAAACAAACAAGAACACAAAATCAGGAAACAGTTTCCAAAGATGTCTTCAGTTCCGCTGCAAGACATCAACTGATTGTTTTCTCCCCCAACAGCTGTCTATATAGCAAGAGACGACACTAATGTAACAAACATCCAGCTAACAAAAAGCCAATTACCCACTGATTACAGTTCAAAATGCTTCGCATTCAGTAGTTTTTATTTCCCTTTAATGGGCAAAACCTCAAAGATAGCATTGGGCAGAAAACATTTTTAAAGCCTTACGTGTTATGCAGACTGGCTTCCTACATCCTGGAACTGAATTTCTTTATGATCTTGTGAAACCTAATATGGTCTTCGAAATTGCTGTTAATGTTATTTGTGGTGCACACTTCCCGTTCTTGACTAGGCGCTGTTGTTTTACCTTGGGCCAATTTTTAGGCCAATTCAAAATGCTACGACCTGAAAGGATTTTCGACAAGTACGAAGGTCAAGTAAACACAAAAATGTCACGAAATGTCATGTTTTTCTTAGTTTTGAGAAGTAAAAGGATCCTGTGATAAGGTCATTAGCAAATTCCATCACGTAATGCTACATCACGTCATGTGGGTTAAAGCCTGCATTCCACACGTCTAGCTATTTCTTCGTGAACGAGTCCCTGCAACGTCGACAACGTTGCCTGAGGCGACATCATCAAGTCAAAGAGCATAAGGAAATAAGGGACTCCAGGTAGTAAGTCTAGTCGACAACCATGCATCCAGTTGGAGAAAGAAGCAGAGTCTACAACGTTGTAATACAGCCACAGTCAGAATTTTAGGCGAGATCCAGCTTCCTCAATTTCAACGACTGAAACTGGCTGTGGTTTGGGTGTGGTCCTATCCCTGACAATAGAATTCCAAATAGATTTCGTCACTATTAAAGGGGCTCCGTCTCCAAATTTCGGTCGAAACGGTGATTTTGCAGTTTTTAATAGACAATATCACTCAGACTTTTCATCTATTTTAAAAAAATGAAAGCATTATTTTGAAGATAAATCCTTGTACTTCACATTGGAACAAACCAAGCATTCATATCTTTTACGATTGCTCGGATACAAGTAGATTTTCAACGGTCACTTTTTGGTGGCTTGGGTGAAGCCACCAAACAAACTGCAGAAGACAATGGACACGTGCCTAAAACAATGGTGTTTACAGATTTGTTTACAATTTGGAGACGGAGCCTCTTCAACAAACGTTTCTCCTATCAATAACCGTCCAAACATAAGGTTCTTCTTACTCTGGAAAGACGTAAAGCAAACAGAAACACTAATTTGTATCGACATTCAAGAAAAGAAAAAATAAAGACATGCTGCATCATGTCATTTGGGTTTTAGCCTACATTTTGTAGGTTCAGCTACGTCTTTGTAGAAGAGCCAAGCAACGACGAAGTTGGAAGAAAAAGGTAAGAAGCAGAGTGTACAAAAATGCCACATATTTCACGGCTTGAATTTCATCTAGATAAAGCTCCCTCCAAGTGTTTTCATCAAAACAGAATTTTCCATTTCCTAACAACAGTGAGCGTCTGTGGCTTGGCAGTGGTCTTATTTCTTACAAGAGAATTCCATAGAATTCAAAATGTTTTAACAAAATCTGTTCTTCCAAAAACAACCCACCAAACTTCCTCACATTCAGCAACATTGCTTCAATCAACAGCCGTTAAACGTTAAAGACTTACTTACTCTGGAAAGAAGCATGGAAAATAAAACTTAGCCAACACTAGCTTGTGTACAAGTTAGTGTAATGAACACAAAGTCATATACTGGAAACTTGTTCTTTGCATTGAACCCTTTTGCCTACCGAAATTGCATCTTTTTCGATGAAACATTTTGCCATTTCTTGGTTTGCTTACGCATCAGAAAGAGTTCCCTTAGTACAGAGACACTCCTCCCACCTTTGTGAGCTCGTCAGCTCTGAAACCTCTTAATATTGCAGTAAATGAACGGAGATATAGCGATCAAGTAAAAAAGTAGAACAAAAGAAGGCCACGTGCAAAAGAAGGCCAATATTTATTTATGTATTATTCATCGATTTAGATTAGTTTACTTTTGTACATTTGTATATAGTAAGCTAGAAAATGTAAATAATCGATGTAAAATAAGATGACAAAAAAAAAACGTGCCACTTATGTTTCTATCGTTTTCTCTATTGAGAACATGAAATACAATAGGCCATATTTAGACTGCCCCAGTCCCCCCAACTAAGCTGCCTTTTTAACTGCGTTGATTTACTTTAATGGAAATTTGATGTTTAAGAAGTAACATTTTGAAAGTAAATAAATTATCAGGCAATTAGGCTATCAGGCTCACTTAAACGTGACTGACGAATTTTTGGCACCGCGTATTGTAAATAAAATGCTATATAATAGGACATAACATCTGTTACCGTACATTCAACATGTTCTTGGGTGAAAAGCAGCTGCCTTGCGGATCATGAGTAAGAAGCATAGGTTATCTCCCTGTATGAAAATATTGCCCTTTAGATAAAACAATTTTAAGGTTACCGCATTTATAATTATCATAATTATATTTATAATTATCATAATTATGAGGGAAGGATTAGGTGGAGTGAAGTTGTTAAATTCATCTTGTGGCCATAACTGCTTATTACTAAGACAAAAATCTAACGTTGTAAGAAAGCTTACATTGATCAAATCGAGAGTCATTTTGTATGGACTTGTCAGTTCTCAACATTAAATCGCTAGTGCCCCTGCCCAAACTTCGTCATTGAGGGCGATTCTCACAACAGCGACATTGAATAGAGATCTGACCTAATTACCAACAAATTTTGACTGCAATCTTTAAGATTTCATTTGCCTGATTTAGGGTGTGTTTGATTAGTACCAATTCTAAAAACGGTAGACTTGGTAGACTCAGAATTTGTGTTTGATTGAATCCGAAATTCTCAAAATGGTAGGTTTGGTAGGTTTGGAGGGTCTTCTGAACTTCTGCTCCAAAAGGCAGAAGGCTTGGCAGACTTTGGAGAGATTGTCGTTTTCAATAGCGAACCGTCATGGTGAATCCGAAAACTACCGTTTTGAAGATTTTTGTGTTTGATTGGGAAATACATTTCCGTCTCTGCAAAGTCTACTGTTTTCAGAATCTGGTAGATTTTGAATTACCAATCAAACACAACCTTAGACTCCTGAAAGCAACTCGGACAGGGTGGAGTTAGGTGGGTCAGGCTTTTCAACCACAATATCATTATCGCTTTCACTGTGGTGTCTTTAAAGAACTTAAAAACTATTTTTTTAAGTTATCCACTGAGCGGCATTTAATTCTTGGCCACGTTAATTAGCTCAAATTGTCGATGCATATTTCACTGCCCTTCTTTCCAACAAACAACATACATACATTCCCTGTTCACGGTCTGACGCAAAAGCGAGCGGCAGATATGAAGAAAAACAGATGTTCTCGAAAGATTGTTGCTGAGAAAAGGCACCTTTGGCTAACCTACATTATTCTTCCTTTGGGTCGAGGTCGATTATTGGCTCAAGTTTTGCATAGCGCATAGGCCCTGCGTCTCGTGGGCGCTAAATTGTGAACTGATTGATTAGCTAGCTGGAAAGCAACGTCACTCAAAGATTACAATAGTTTGTTCCTAAACAACTGTATAGTAGTGCACGAGACATTGTCTACCTAAAGTTTTATTTCCGCTACGTGCTAAATGTCGCACGCACTACATTTTCAACTGATTTGATTGGCTAACTTCAAGGTGACGTCAATCAAATAGCAACGTCTTTTGTTTATAAACAATGGGAATGCAGTGCACGCGAGATTTTGCACCTAGTGGGAATCCAGCTTAATGGAAATATAACTTAACTCAAGGCTTCACTCTACGTGTAAAACTGACTTGGTAACAATCTATTGATTTAGATATCGACAAAAATTTTGCAACGAAAATTATGATGGAGTTAGTCTTCACTTATGAGTATAACTTTTAATATTATTGCGGTTGTTGATGATTGTAGACATGTAGAGGTTGCATACATAAAAGCTACAGCTTCTATATTAAAGGGTCTGTTTCGACCAGCATGCTTTGCAAGTGGCATCTCTTTGTTGTCTCTGTTTTCATGGCCCTTAGAAATGGCGACAACAAAGGCCAATAAAGAGATGACTTGCGATGCATGCTGGTTCATGCGATGAGATGTATGCTGGTTCAAACAAACCCTTTAACAGATGGTTATGCTGACGTCGTCATATGAGTGAGGTTTCAACATTTCAAATGGTAGCACTTAGTTAAAAAGATATATTATGAATAGCATAGGTTCCAAATCTTTAAATTGGCGTAAAAAGGTTGGTGTAAAATTCAGTGACATATTTCTTTGAATCGAATGGCTTGAATGAAACTTTAGCTACTTTGTTATAACTCTACCGTTGGACTTCTCAGAAATCTTGAGTATTTTCGAAATTACAGCGTATTTCATATTTGAACTCATTTGAGGACGTGACGTCATCAAATTTCTAAATCGCAAACCAGAAAAGTGAAAGACTTTTGCTTGATACCATATTGTAGGCGTTCATAAACAATGTTTTTCTGGAAAATTATTCGATGTGTCCTCAAAAGTTTAAAAATTACGATGGTTTTAAGTTTTTTTCGAAATTTTTCTGGAATTCTTAAAAAAGAAGAAAAGGACTCTAATTCTGAAAATATTAAAGATTTCTGAAAAGTCCAACGGTAGAATTATTACAAAGTAGCTAAAGTTTCTTTCAATCCATTCCATTCAAAGAAACAGGTCACAGAATTTTACACCGACCTTTTAAAAGATTTGAAACCTATGCTACTTAAGTGCCTCCTGGAGTAATATGATAGAGGGAGCAAATGAAAATAAATTAAAACTATGCTCAAGATTTCCTCAATCAAAGCAATTACTTTCTTTTAAGTTGTACTTTCCCAGCACTGGAGTTTCTTAAATTTTTGGCGACCTGAGAGCTGTGTTTCTTATATATAAGCGGTTTCTTATAAAANAGTATTTTGCCAAAGGCGTTTAGTGGTATCAATAAGACGAATCAGTAATCAACTATTTAGCGTAAAGCCTTTGATCTGGCCAGCATGGATTCTTATTCATTGTATTCGTTCAATGTTGCAGTGTGCTCTCTTTTTCTTATAAGCAACATGCTTCAGTACTAAAAGTTGTTTAGTAGACGTTCTCAATCTTTTTTGCTTCCTCTTAGGTTCTTCAAAAGAGACCCCGACCTGTAAGCATGGGTGCAGTGTCTTGAGCAATGGGGATACTCTGGACGGGCACCAGTGACGGCGGTTGCCGGTGTTGTTCTCTCGGCTGGGGTCCTGTTGCTCAACAGTATCGTCTATGTTAGCCCGACATCAAATGTGAAACCGGCCTTAGTATTTATCACTAAAATCGTTTATGTGTAGCTTTTTGTAATCGCATATTTAGTTGTAACTTAGTTGTTATATGTTCTTTATGTAATGGCCTCGAGGTAGTCATGATCTTTTGCTTCTCAGGGTATCGTCCTTGTAGTGTTGAAAAGTAGTTCATAAGTAATGTCTTAGGTAACTCGTCTTTGTAAACATTCTATATTGAATATATATAAAAAAATATAAAAAAAGGTTCTTCAAGGTCTAGCCAAACCAGGCGAAATTGAAAATATGATCTGTATGTGTCGTGTCCTGTCACACTCGAAGCTAGTCATATATCATCTACCTTTAAAGCAACATTTACCATGTTGCTTTAATAGTTCCTAGTTTGGGAACACTGGTGGCGACTGGCGAGCAACTTTAATAAACTGCAATATGTTTGACCAATCATTCCAAAGCTTTGTAGCCATTTAACTACGGCTGCCCATCTTGATTATTATACATGTCTTATTTTGTTTTTGTTTTCACCTGGAATGGAAGTAAGGCCCATTTTGCTTGTCTACAAAGCTAAGGACTTCTCTATTTCCTAACGAATTTTAATACAGAGAAAACTGGATACACTTGAACTTTTGTAAACGATTTGAGAAACTATTTATCAGACAATACGTACGGTAGAAGAACAACGAAATGATAGAAGTAAAAAAGTGAACAAAGTGTCACCAAAGATATGGCATAGTTACCAACAATTTCTTTGCTTCATTTTGTGTTATAATTGTTTCACTTTAGTTTCACTGTCCATGGGAGTATTTAAAGAGGCCCCCCCATATTTGTACGCGAAGCGATATTTGGCTAATTTACGCCCGTGATTTCGTGATTTTGATATTATTGGCTCTTGAATTCGTGATCAGAGACTCCTTCGTGCAGCGTTATTTGTTAAAAATTTGGTCGTTATTTCGTGAAATGGACTTTTAAAGCACGTGATTGATTGATTGATGTGTCTTGATCGTTAATATAAACTTTTCTTAATGTTTTGCGTATTTTCAAGTTAATCACAAACCGAAAATCACAAAACGAAAAATTGACTCGTGAATCCGTTATCCAGGGGTACTATGGGGGGGGGGGCTGTTTAAACAGACGTTCTGGTACGTAGTTGCAAAGATTTCATTGGCTGGTAACTGGATTACTATAATTGGCTGACAATTAAGGTCACAATTATTGGCCACACCCTAGTAACGCTCTTAGCAAACCATGTTGTCGGACTTTATTGATCACAAAAGATTGTTGCGATTTTTTCGTTTGCCACGTGAAAAGTTTAAATAAGATTTCTTATTTGCTAATTTTAAGTAAAAAGCATAATTAATTTGCAATATTTTCTCGTTCCGATCATATCTGAAGGTTGGCTGTTGTCAATGTGTTGGAAAGAATTAGAAATGATTGCATTGAGATAAATTTGAGTCATAAGTAATATAGATGTAGCTTAGCTGGGTGGAGTTTTGGAGATGGTTTGTAAAGGAGTGAGCAACATTAACCGCAATTATTAAGTTGAATTATAAAGACAGATAGCGACAAAAGTTTAAATATCATCATGTAATGATATTTAAACTTTTGTTATGGCTATTACGTTTCTTATTGTATTGCTTAAAGGGTTTGTGCAAGGTTAAAAGAACAACCCAAAAATATCTCGTTGAAATCAAAGTTGGCCACGTGCCATAAATAATGCATAGCGACAGAAACAACGTTGTGTCTAGGTGTTTTTTTGTTCTATTTATAGACACACCTATTTATCATTGCATATTCCCTTTAAAAGAACCTAATCGATTTCTACCATGAACGTTTTTTGTGTCTTGATTATTTCGAAAAATTACGGAATCTTTTCTTTTGCAAAAGAATTCCTGCAGAGTGTTGAAGCAAAATAAACCATCGTAACTTCAAGAAAACCTAATAAAGCCTTAAAGAAAACATTGGTTGAAAGCACAAGTCTATGGCTTTTCCGGTTTACGATTCAACAATCTTTTGACGTATACATAGCAAGTGCTGTAATTTTGAAACTAATCAAGATATCAAGAATGCTAGGGGTATAATCATAGGAAAGCAACTAAAGTTACTCTCAAGGAAATCATTTAAAATAAAGGTGTAATAACTATTTACACAATTTCTTTCAAAGATTTGATTAAGTAGACAGAAAAAAACAGGTTTAAAATTTGAGATACAGGTTCCCATCAACCATTACACAATCGAGAGGTATAGGAAAAATGCTCCAAAATGATTGTCTGAGACCAGCAAAGAATGTGCGGGAAAACGTGAATCGAAACTTGTGAAAGAAAGTTTGAAGAAAGGTAGTTCTCACAGCTAACGATAATGTCATGTCATGAAAGAGATAGCTGATTCGGGTTGTGGCTTGGGAACGAAATAGCGACTGATGAAAACAAAACAATGTGGATATACCGTATTTCCTCNCATGCTTCAGTACTAAAAGTTGTTTAGTAGACGTTCTCAATCTTTTTTGCTTCCTCTTAGGTTCTTCAAAAGAGACCCCGACCTGTAAGCATGGGTGCAGTGTCTTGAGCAATGGGGATACTCTGGACGGGCACCAGTGACGGCGGTTGCCGGTGTTGTTCTCTCGGCTGGGGTCCTGTTGCTCAACAGTATCGTCTATGTTAGCCCGACATCAAATGTGAAACCGGCCTTAGTATTTATCACTAAAATCGTTTATGTGTAGCTTTTTGTAATCGCATATTTAGTTGTAACTTAGTTGTATGTTCTTTATGTAATGGCCTCGAGAGTCGAGGTAGTCATGATCTTTTGCTCCTCAGGGTATCGTCCTTGTAGTGTTGTAAAGTAGTTCATAACTAATGTCTTAGGTTACTCGTCTTTGTAAACATTTTATATTGAATATATAAAAAAAAAATATAAAAAAAAGGTTCTTCAAGGTCTAGCCAAACCAGGAGAAATTGAAAATATGATCTGTATATGTCGTGTCCTGTCACACTCGAAGCTAGTCATATATCATCTACCGTCTAAATTTGCCACCAAGCTGACAGAAAATTCCACAAAACATCTATTTCTGAGATTATTAAGCATGCTAATTTAAAGCAACATTTTCCATGTTGCCTTAATAGTTCCTAGTTTGGGAACACTGGTGGCGACTGGCGAGCAACTTCATTAAGCTGAAATATGCTCGACCAATCATTCCAAAGCTTTGTATCCATTTAACTACGGCTGCCCATCTTGATTATTATACAAGTCTTATTTTGTTTTTGTTTTCATCTGGAATGGAAGTAAGGCCCATTTTGCTTGTCTACAAAGCTAAAGACTTCTCTATTTCCTAACGAATTTTAATACAGAGAAAACTGGATCACTTGAACTTTTGTAAACGATTTGAGAAACCGTTTATCAGACAACACGTATACGGTAGAAGAACAACGAAATGATAGAAGTAAAAAAGTGAACAAAGTGTCACCAAAGATATGGCATAGTTATTAACAATTTCTTTGCTTCATTTTGTGTTCTAATTGTTTCACTTTAGTTTCACTGTCCATGGGAGTATTTAAAGAGGCCCCTCCCCCATATTTGTACGTGGAGCGTTATTTGGCTAATTTACGCCCGTGATTTCGTGATTTTGATATTAGTGGCTCTTGACTTCGTGATCAGAGACCCCTTCGTGCAGCGTTATTTGTTAAAAATTTGGTCGTTATTTCGTGAAATGAACTTTTAAAGCACGTGATTGATTGATGCATCTTGATCGTTGATATAAACTTTTCTTAATGTTTTGCGTATTTTCAAGTTAATCACAAACCGAAAATCACAACTTGTTGGCAATGATTTGATTCTAAAGATAAGAAATGTATTTGCCAGTTATTCAAATAAAAACACAAACCGGACTACAGCATTCTTAAGTTTTTGCAGCGTGATCGTGAAAATGCTGTTTTATAGTCCGTGGTGGCGTGAAAAAAGAAAAATTGACTCGTGAATCCGTTATCCAGGGGTACTATGGGAGGCCTGTTTAAACAGACGTACTGGTAGGTAGTTGCAAAGATTTCATTGGCGGCTAACTGGATTACTTTGATTGGCTAACAATTAAGGCCACAGTGATTGGCCACACCCCGGTAACGCTCTTAGTAAACCATGTTGTCGGACTTTATTGATCACAAAAGATTGTTGCGATTTTTTCGTTTGCCACGTGAAAAGTTTAAATACGATTTCTTATTTGCTAATTTTAAGTAAAAAGCATAACTAATTTGCATTATTTTTCTCGTTCCGATCTTATCTGAAGGTTGGCTGTGTACATTGTGTTGAAGAAAATTAGAAATGATTGCACTATCTTCAGCAATTTAGATAAATTTGAGTCACAAGTAAATAAAGTAATATAGATGTGGCTTAGCTGGGTGGAGTTTTGGGAGGGTTTGTAAAGTGAGTGAGTAATATTAACCGCAATTATCAAGTTGACTTAAAGACAGATAGCGACAGTAGTCAAGAAAAATTTTCTCGCGTAGACGAGGCTTTAGCTTTTAAAAGTTTACCTAGTGCTTCTCAAACGTAGCAGACATTAAAGGGAATGTAAGCATATAAAAGTGGCTCAAGCCACTTGCGGTTAAATTCTAGCAAATCAGATATCAGTATTTCCTGTTGACGTAGATGAGTTACCCAAATATGGTGCGGCGCGTGTCAAAGTCCATTGTTTTTGCACGGCTATTTTTATCAAAGGCTTATATATGCTTATATTCCCTTTACTAGTAGTTAAGTTAAGAAGTTTCTTGAAAAAACTCCTTACTCGTTTCAGCTCATTTTAAAGGGTTTGTGCAAGGTTAAAAGCTTGAATTTGCAAGGAGCAGACAAATCTAGAAACATCTCATTGAAATCAAAGTTGGCCACGCGCCATGAACAATGCATAGCGACAGAAACAACGTTGTGTCCGGGTGTTTTCTTTGTTCTATTTATAGACAAACCTATTTACCATTGCATATTCCCTTTAAAAGAAACCTAATCGATTTCTGCCTTGAACATTTTTTGTGTCTTGATTATTTCGAAAAATTACGGCGTCTTTTCTTTCTAACAAAAGAGTTGATGCACAGTGTTGAAGCAAAATAAACCATCGTAACTTCAAGAAAACCTATTATTACCCTATGATCAGGGCAGCAACTCTGTTATACGATCTAATTGGCTGAAAACGTTCGAATGTGACGTAATGATAGGGCATTATTATCCGGTAATGCCCGCTCATGAAGTAACAAATTAGCTTCGAACCATCTAAAGTTATCTTTTTACTTTTTAAAAACGAAAGGCCTTCGCCCAGCCCCGACCATAGGGTAATAAACTATATAATAACTGTTTCTTTCGGGCAATACCGAAAATCTTCGGGTTAATATTTTCTAGTATTGCCCTCGGAAACAGTTATTATAGGTTTAATAAAACTTTGAAGAAAACCTTGGTTGAAAGCACAAGTCTATCGCTTTTCCGGTTTACGATTCAACAATCTTATGACGTATAACTATAACAGCCTTAAAACCAGCTGATACATAGCAAGTGCTGTAATTTTGAAACTAATCAAGATATCAAGAATGCTAGGGGTAGAATCATAGGAAAGCAACTAAAGTTACCTTCAAGGAAATCATTTGAAATAAAGGTGTAATAACTATTTACACAATTTCTTTCAAAGATTTGATTAAGTAGACAGAAAAAAAACAGGTTTAAAATTGAGATACAGGTTCCCATCAACCATTACACAATCGAAAGGTATAGGAAAAAATGCTCCACAATGATTGTCTGAGACCAGCAAAGAATGTGCGGGAAAACGTGAATCGAAACTTGTGAAAGAAAGTTTGAAGAAAGGTAGTTCTCACAGCTAACGATAATGTCATGTCATGAAAGAGATAGCTGATTCGGGTTGTGGTTTGGGAATGAAATAGCGACCAATGAAAACAAAACAATGTGGATATACCGTATTTCCTCTAATAAAAGGAATTTGGTGCGGCGTTTATTAGAGGCAGGCGTTTATTAAACAATCAAAGATTTATATAAAACTCTCAAACCAAATAAATCGATAGCAATGACTCTTCATGAAGAGATGCAGAAAAGAAAAGAAAAACTGCTACACTTTGACTTAAAATATGTTAAGAAAGAAGAAATTAAAAGATCCCTTATTTGCTTATATTGTTGTCGCATAAAAATGAACCTGATGGTTTTAATACATCCTTTTCCTCGCACTTTCTGTAATTTTTCTAATAAAGCGCCGCTCTGATGTATGCAGCGTTTATTATAGGGAGGCGTTTATTAGAGGGAAGCGTTTATTGGAGGGAGGCGTTTATTGCCATTTCTTTATGGAAAGGGGAGCATAGGTTCCAAATCTTTAAAAAACTTTTAAAAGGTCGGTGTAAAATTCTATGACCTATTTCTTTCAAATGAATGGCTTAAAAGAAACTTTTGCTACTATGCTATAGTTCTGCCGTTGGAAATCTCAAATATTTTTTCAAAAACTCTTTTCAGGATGTGACGTCATCAAATTTATAAATCGTAAACTAGAAGAGCAAAAGACTTCTGCTTGATACCATATCGTAGACCTTCATAAATCATATTTTTCTTGAAAATTGTTCTATGTTTCCTCAAAAAGATAAGAAATTACGAGGTCTTAATGTTTTTTTCTAAACTTTTCTTGAATTCTTAAAAAAGAAGCCTCTAATTCGGGAAAAGTTGAAGATTTCTTGAAAGTCCGGTAAAACTATAGCAAAGTAGCTAAAATTCCTTTCAAGACATTCAATTAAAAGAAATATCTCATAGAATTTTACACCAACTTTTTTAAAGATTTGAAACCTATGCTGGAAAGGGGAGGCGTTTATTTGAGGCTAGGCGTTTATTAGGTGAAATACGGTAGTGTAAAAATTAGCAAAGTACATACAACTAATGACTCGTACGAAGATAGTTCGAACAGAAATTTGTTTGAGACCTACAATTAATGTGGTGAAGAGAACTGATTAAATTGGGTTCGATTTAAAGTGCTTTGGTCAAAATCTAATCAGTGAAAAGCGCTAATACAGAAGTTGAATTGATGATGCAATTGGCTTAACATTTTCCATAAACCAGAAGAAAAACCTTGAAGATTGAGATATGAACCCAGCAAAGAATGTCTTGGGAAGGGGTATAATTATTATCAGGTTTTTCTACAGGCTGTTTTGCTACATACTCCCCAGTCCGGAATAGACTGGGGTCTGGAATAAACGGGGTGGGTGGAAAATTTCTGAATCCTAAAACATGCATAAGTTCTTTTGACTGTAAAGAATATCAAAGACTCAAAGTTAAGAACCATAAAGAACTATTAACAACGAAAAATACAGTTCGAGTCGTGTGTTCAATGACAGATATTGAATTGAATTGAGTCACATTTCAGGAAACATGATTTCCCATGCTTCACATGCCAAGAAGCTCAAAATTTATAAACAGGGGGTCTGAAAAAAGGATGTTCTGCGTAGATTTTTTCTAAAACAAATAAGCGGTGGGACGTCTACTTCGGACTAAAGAATATTTGTTCTCAAAAACAAGCAGAAATTCTTGTTGAGCTTAGTATGATAATGATTAATGACGTGAAAAGATGTGTCGTTAAAATTTAGGCCAGATTTTGAGCACTTGAGAAACGGGATCATCACGGTAAACCACAAGATATTAAATGCA
>REGM01000086.1:479794-542099 GCA_004194415.1 Aurelia aurita | reverse complement strand
GTCACAATCACAACAAAAGATGCATGTTTGTCTTGTCATGCATCATAGTTCTGCAAAAAGTTGAAAAAAATGTCTGATGTCTCACAACCAAAAATTTCCATGAGCTAAATTCAAGGCAAAACAATAAGAGAGTTTTGCTCGTGTTATTTTGCGCTATCGCAACCCATCACTTTTTAATCGTGTGTAGTATCTATGTGTAGTTGTTTGCAGTTTAACGTTTCTCATGTGATGACCACGAGGTAGCTACCATAGCCTTTGCTCCCCGTGGTATCTTCCTTGTTGTGTTGTAAAGTAGCTTGTAGGTAGTGTAATCAGTAATATCTTTTGCAACATATTTAATCAAACTTACATTTGAAAAAAAAACGGATAAGAATTTGTCCGTTGTGTCAAGAAGTTTTTTTGCCTCTTTGACAGTCCTCTGAGTGGAAAGTTCAATTTTTCTTACCCAAAAACACAAATTCAAAAGCACAGACATGTATCTCGTTGTCATAAAATCATTTCCACAGTCAACCGAAGGCATTTTGACAATTTTTATACCCATCTTTTTCAGTGGGCTATCAAAGTAGTAAACAACGTTATGGCACACAGGATACTTGACAAGCATATCTCCAATTCTGAGTGAACAATGCTTGCTTGTTTAGAAATGGCTCGTAGTACCAATAAACAATAACTTTATGCTTACCTCTGAAACAATCTTCAGCTTCCCTTGAACATACACGTGCAACCGTTCCCAACTCTCAACTAGCGCCAAGCCCTGCAATAACAAACAGAAATATCAAACCAAGCCACCGAAGCGAATAATCCAGAATTATAAGTTCTTGAAAATGTCATCTTTCTGTCCTCTCAGTCACAGTATAAGCGGCGTTAAGCCGTTAAGCTCTGGAGCGAAGAAAAAGATTTCAAAATCGTAAGGACATTAATGAGAATGAGATTTATGTACATTGGGCAAGGGAAAGCGATAAGGAAACTTTTATCTTTCATAGATTAAAGACTTTATTGCAATTTAATGATACTCTTATAAGTGTTCTGACTGATAGGTTCGATAGATGAAGATTACAGTGAAAGACAGAAGCGATGGGCCTCCAGGGAAGGTGGTCTTAAAACTAACAGATAAATCTAATCTGGAGACGTAAGTCAATGACTATATTGCACAATCGTGTGTTTCAGTGAAAGGGAGCTTCAATTAACCCCCACAACTTCCGGTGGGACCAACTTTGGGACAATCATCTATCCGGCCAATATTAGAGCGTATAAGGATTTTTTTCCTGTCAAAAATGTTCGATTGCTTGAAATTTAGATTTTCTCCAAACCTTTACGATAATGATGGCGAATATATGATGACGGTTATCAGCTGACATTTAATCAAAAATTATCTAATACCATATACCATGGGGGTTTAGGGAATAGGAAAATTAGATAGCTTTGACTTCAAGGCTGCAATGGCCTACTTTGCAAAGAATTATATTCAATTTACTTCCAAAAATCTAAAGACTGTCTGGCAAGTCAAACATTAATCAACTTTCTCCAGAGGCCTAATGAAATCTTTAAACCAATATTTTATTGAGGTCGCTTCTACGACACATCACTGAGGTCGTAAATACCAAAACATTTATTTAGAGTTTCCTAAATAGATTAAAGGGGCTCCGTCTCCAAATTTCGGTCGAAACCGTGATTTTGCAGTTTTTTTATAGGCAATATCACACAGACTTTCATCTATTTTTTTTTCGAAAATGGAAGCGTTATTTGGAAGATAAACCCATGTACTTTACAGAGGAACAAACCAATCATCCATATCTTTTACGATTGCTCGGATATAAGTGGATTTTTAACGGTCAATGTTTGGTGGCTAGGATGAAGCCACCAAACAAACTGCAGAAGACAATGGACAAGTGCCTAAAACAATGGTGTTTACCGATTTGTTTACAGTTTGGCGACGGAACCCTTTAAAGCAACGATCTTGGAAATCGGTCACTTCATGGTCACTTAGATCAGCTTCTGTACAGTCATCTAAAGGTGCAATTTCTTTCTACTCGCCCGGCTTTTCACTTTTTACTGTCAAGAACAGACGAAAGGACCCCAGACTTTAAAGTTTGCAACATAACTTAAAATGTTAGAATCATCTCTCTTACCGTTTATATCGGGTGTTCAAAAAAAAACAGAGAGCATTTAGATGGAATGATAAATCATAAATTCGACAGAATTTGAAGATTTATAAGTCAATCTTTAGTCAAAATCCTAAATTCTGGCACAGCTCGCAGGCCTAAAACATCATTAGACACAGTACTAGCATGAATTGCAGGCACATTAATTTTACCCATCGTAAAATTTTACTTGTAGGCAAAATTCCTCCATTGGTCTGCTCGCAGGCACAGAATACTTTTAACGAGGCCTGCTTTTTGTGTTGTACGAAATTTTGAAATTTCTTAATCTAGAATCCTAGATGGCTGGAAAAACATCGATCAAAACTGCAATCATCGTCTAAATGTGGATACTAATTAAGGCGCACCCGGTTGTTTTTCATTGTTTGGCACTTGAGGGGCGTTTGGCACCAGTGGTATTGTGGGTTACCTTTCGCAGATACTTCAGTGGCCTGTTATTCATCAATTATAAAAAATTAACGAATTTATCAATCTAACTTTAAAATTCCAGCCCATAGATCAATCTAATTTTACTCAATTTATAAATCGAAGAGATTTCGTTGTTTTCTGACACTGTTGCCAGGCGTGTGAAAGGAAACAATGATGATATCTGATTTAGAGATCTGAAAATCCTTTAATCAAATTCAAAACTTCTCCTTTTTAGATCTGATATGTTTAACATAATTGATTTAATTTAAGGGCCACAAATTTGATTTAAAGACCTCCAGGATTATTTTTGTTACAAGCGTCGGAAAAACAAGTTTTCAAGAAATCAATCACAAATGAAGGTTTCTCAATGCCCCCTGTCATTCACAGCTGTCATATTTCAGCCAATCATTGTGCAAAGCAAGAGGCGTTTACCCGGCCCAAATTATTTGAGGTTCTGGCCCAAAATATAAGCTTGCCTTTCGTTAGTATTTTTAGAAGATAAGTACACACCCTTTGTGGTATCGTCTCGTCTTGTTCTTTGTCATAAATTTGTTGTTATTCTTAATTATAGTGAAATATATTCTTTTCTGTGAGGTTGTTGTTTTTTTTTTTTTAGATTGTAATTGTCGACTGCTCTAGAGATGAGGCAGGGAAATTTTACATATTTCTTGCGTTCTCTCAACCCTAATCCCGATACCACCAATAACGAATCCCTGNAATGTGCAAAGCAAGAGGCGTTTACCCGGCCCAAATTATTTGAGGTTCTGGCCCAAAATATAAGCTTGCCTTTTGTTAGTATTTTTAGAAGATAAGTAGCAACCTCGTAGTCAGTGTCAATGAAGGTTTCCCGTAAACTGCAACGCCTATCTGTTGAGGTCTCTAGCCTCATGTTGACAGCAACAGATACCCTTGGGAACGAGGTTGGATAAGTAGCAAAAATTTCAACCATTTTAAAAATACTGGACGAAGTTTGACAGACCTTTCTTGTTCATTTGCAAGCATTTGCAGAGACAGCTTTCACGCCCATAACTTCTGAATGGCAAGGCCGATGTTAAAGGGAGTACAAAGACCAGCAGCCTTTGCCATCGTTTGTTTTTGTTTTTGTGAATTTCGTACAGTCAGTTATTCTGGAAGCTGTGCAGAGCAAGTAGCAGACTGTGCGCAAAGCATGCTGGTCTTTGTACTCCCTTTAATGAAATGACAATCAGCATCTTAGTAAATCTGTCCGCTAAAAAAGTCTTGTAGTTCATTGAAATTGCTTATAATTCTTTATGTTACATCTCAGCATAGACTGGAACATTTCATGAAAATATTTTAGGATTCGACAAATTTGACTCATGACAAAGCGTACCACAAATGCATAACTTGATATCCAAACGATTACTGACTGGATACATCAACAAATCTAGCCACTATCCCCAAGTGACAAACCGAACAAACCCCTAAGAAAATCTGTGGTATCTTCCAAGTTTAGCAGCTATGGTGATTTGTGTATTTATAACCAAGGCAAGCTTTTTGAATGATGCTCAAGTTACCATGCAGGCCGAGTGCTGAAAGATGTCGATATGAATTTGAAGATAGCATTGGATACCAGAAACATTACTCAAGAGTTACCTTTTGAGTAATATGACACAGGAAACAAGTGAAAATAAAATAAAAATATACCTAGGACTAAAATAAATAGTTTCTCAAATTTCTTTCCCCAGTACTGGAATTTCTTAATTTTTAGTGATCTGAAAGTTGAGTTTCTTATAGGCAGTTTCTTATAAAAAAATACGTGTAAGCCATCATCTAGACTAGACTTACGACGTGATTCCTTGTATTCGTTCAATATTTTTAATCTAATTTTTTATTTTCTCTCATATAAGGACTCACATCCAATCAGTAACGAATTGGGGACTAAATTTGATTGAAACCGAATGCCTCGTGAAGCAAAAATTCCTACACGACCCCCAGCACGTTTTTGTTAAACACAAGGTTCAGGACGTTGGAAGATGCTTACATGCATCATATACCCTGAGAAGGAGCATCTATATCCAATAGGAATGCAGGATTCCGTGAGGATTATGTCCTGTGATTCAGATCTTTGATATGATTGGATCCGCGGGAAAAGCCGCNGAAACCGAATGCCTCGTGAAGCAAAAATTCCTACACGACCCCCAGCACGTTTTTGTTAAACACAAGGTTCAGGACGTTGGAAGATGCTTACATGCATCATATACCCTGAGAAGGAGCATCTATATCCAATAGGAATGCAGGATTCCGTGAGGATTATGTCATGTGATTCAGAACTTTGATATGATTGGATCCGCGGGAAAAGCCGCGGAGATCCTGAAATTAGTCCCCATTTTTGATGCGTTTGGTCATAAGTCTCAGTTTGAGCGATAGCCATCCAATTTAATGAGCGATACTGAGACTTATGTAATGAGTATACATCTAGACTACGCCCATCTACTTCTTTGTTTTCAGGATAAATAAAACGTAAATAAAGAATTTTGGGACACAAGGTATGGTTCAAAGATCGTTCTTCCTGAGGAAATACTCTCGCTACTATAAATAGCATCCCGAAAGCTCGAAGGCCGATTTAACAATGAGATGGACTCTCCAAGTTATCCTCTTTTTATGTAACAATAAATCTCTCAGGCATTGTAGAGATGATTTATATCTTGTAATGAGTGATTGCTTGAACCAAGAATTAACCCATAAATCCAAACCAAATTTAGAATAGGTAGGTGGAAAGAATGAATGAATGAATGAATGAACAGAAATGAAGAGCGTGTGAAATTTTTATGAAGATTGAATGTCATTTGTGGAACTATTCCAAGCAAGCTCCCATGCAGGGAATGACCTCAGACAACAGATGGTTCAAAGAACATACAGCAATAGGGAGATGACCGGCAGGCAGCGTGGTTTGAATTGAATGAGGAAGACGTTTTGTATCAGGAGGACAGGCCACCAGAAATAATTACCTTTCAGAAACTAACTTCCAGTCTACTCTTATTCTATTCTGCTGGAGAAATTATATTTGGAGTATCTGGGATATTGGTTCTCAGAGGGGCCTTTGCTACCGGTATGCTTTGTGAATACATCCTTTTTGGTCTCTTTGTTGTCGCCAAATTCATGGTCCACTAAAATGGCCGACAACAAAGAGATGGCATGTGCAAGGCATGCCGGTTGCAAAGGCCCCTTTAAAGTTGTGACTTTACTGTATCACAAGTTCTGCTCGCATGCTATATTCAATTTAGTACCAGTGGCCTTAAAGTGAATGATTTTAGCTAAACGATGTAGTCTATCAACAGGACAAAGCAAAATCTTAAACAAGTTATTGTTTTTTCGGCTCTACTTTGTACATGCACGTGCCGAGATTACCAAACACGATAGCCTATTTCTAGCATCTTTTACCTCGGGTCATTCACTTTAAGAGAGGAATAGAAGAATAGGCTAAGGCAGGTAAAATGGCCCTAAAACAAACAGATTCTAAGGAACATTGCAAAATGAAGACACTTGAATTTCAGGACACATTCCATTTATGAGAAAATTCAATCTATCAAAACCTCAAAACAAAAACTTTCAAAATCATAAAAGGTCCAGAGCATAACCAAATTATAACGACTCTTCGAACATCGGAATTTCTTCTTGGGGCTACCAAATAGACCCAAATCTCCATGCATTTTGCAGTCTTAACACAGACTTTAGGAAACTCTGAATTAAAAATTAGATTTTCCGATGATACATCGAGTATTTTCTTCTTTTTTATTTCAATCGTGATACATCGAGGGTGAAGCGCGTGGCAGAGTGACGTGACGGAGATCCATTATGCTAGGTCATCTCTCTGCCACGCGCTATCCATTGCCTAAATTTACATGTATTCAAAAGGAGTAACTTTCGAAGTCACTAAAAACACATCAGCCGTCGGAGGGACAGGACCAACCTCGTACCCAGTGTCAACGAAGGTTTTCCGTAAACTGCAACGCCTACATTGACTAGCCTATCTGTTGAGTATCTGTTGAGTAGCCTAGACTTACAACAGATACCCTTGGCAACCAGGTTGGGACAGGAAAGTATCTTAAACGGCAACGTCAAGAACGAACAAACTTTGTCACTGCATACAATCCTTTCCTTTACCAGCGACGAACAGATCGATTACTCCNAATTGACACATTTTCAAAGGGGCTTTTGCAACCGTCATGCCTTGTGGATACATCCTTTTGCGGTCTCTTTGCTGTCGCCATTTTAATGGTCCACTAAAATGGCCGACAACAAAGAGATGTCATGTGCAAGGTATGCCGGTTGCAAAGGCCCCTTTAAAAGAAGTCCTTTTCAAAATCACTAAAAATGTATCAGACACTTAAACTGGACAGCAAAGTTCCTTAAAAGCCTAAGTCAATGTTTAAGAGAAAACAAACTTCATCGCTACAGACTATTTGTTCGACTCGACTATCTTCCACCAACAAGATACATAGATCTATTTCTCTGTACAAAGTAGAGCGTAAATAGTGTCCGAACAAAGGAAGTTATCTAATTTCACAAAGTTACACATCTTTACAGAAGTCTCCTTTGATATCATTAAAAACACATCAGTCACCCACTGGACAGGAAAGTTCCCTAAAAGGCCACGTCGATCTTTCCTGCACGGCAGACCTTACTTCCAATTTTTGAATCTGTGGAACATGCTTTAAAGTCAATCTTTACGAAAGAACCATAGCTTTGTCCTTGAATACAATGCCCCATCACAGATTTTAGTAACTGCTAGACTTTCCTTTACCAACAGGAACATAGATCTGTTCGAGATACGAAGTGCTGATCCTACCCTTTGCGTTTGAGCTTTGTTGTGAGCGAATCAACGTTGAGGCTCACTACCGCATGCGCGTTGTTGCTATTATTTCTTCTCTTGTTCCCTCTCTTCCAAGCTAATTTGCATATGACGTATTCAAATAGATCCTTACTGCGCATGCGATCGTGAGCACTTTTCGGGGGATTCCTTGAGGCTCACAACTTTGCTTGTTAATGTTCCGAACAAAGATGTATTTTTCCGTACAATGACCAGCGTAAACAGTATTCTAACTTTAGAACTGTTGATTTTGATCATTTGCACACCCTTAACGAAGCTTCTATGTCCTTAATTTGTACCGCCTCTCTATTAGCCGGTAGATTAACCTTCGCGGTCAAATGCCATGGCGAAACACAATCTGTCTCCATGGAATTAAAAGTGAAGAATTGTGTGTTTGAGAAGCGAATTCTGCCAAACACGGGTGCTAAGGAAAATTTTCTATTTTAATCCATGTTAGCAATGTTGTGATTCTTTAAAGGCGCACAAGGATGGATCACGTGATTAAATTTCAACGGATTTTCCCGCTCTTTTTTGCTTGCGCTTGCAACTGGTCTAATCACGTGGCCAAAGCTACAAGCACTGCAGAAAACTGTCGAGCATTGTCTTACCTGCCTAAAAGACACTTGAAATGTGGCTCAGTTGGATGCTAAGAGATTTGAATAACGTTTCTATGATGGCTGGTGGGTTTTTTGGCTCTGTTGCGTCTTGTTCACTGCCATCTTGATCACCGCTTCCATCACAGCTTTGTTTCGGTTTCCTGTACCTCACTGAACTGAATTTCCACGCACCATGTAAATTCGGATTTCGCATGTGTGCGCCTTTAAATTAATTCGGTTTCTTTGAAAATTTGTGCCATTACAATCTGTGCCAGTACCAAAGAACACCCAAGAATATTATGCACGGTTTTGATTTTACGCCGCAAAATTGCGAAGAAAGCTCTAAACAGATAATCAAACGTTTTCAGTCAAAAGAAAGCACACACTTTGAAGTCGACTTATGGTGGAAAATGTCGAAGAGAACTCCATGGCCTGAAAACTTACTGGAGGTGCTTCCCTGGAAAGGCAGTGGCCCGGATGATAACTGGCCTGGATGATAAATGATAACTGGCCCAGAAGAGCGCTTTCTTACAATCTGTCATAATGGTTGTTCTGAAGAGCTAGATTTGCCAAAGTTTCAAGATATACGTAAATGGCACTAAAACTTGCACCTTCCAGCCGCCAACCAATTTCTCCTAATCACTGAATTCTCAAAAGGTTCACTGTAATACCATAACGAGTTGCAATCCTCGGTGAATTTTGTAAAGTACCAGAAAATGTGAAAATTTATGGCACTTTGGCTAAAAGTAGCTTTTTTCGCAGTCAACACAGTATGGGGTAGTATTGCGTGGGCCTACCACGTTGGATAGAAGAATAGCTGTTGTTCAGAATTATAGGCTTCGTAGTCTGTGTCCAAGGTCTGATCGCCTTGGAAAATTTAGGGTGAACAATTTCTGTGTTTTTTGTGGTCCTACTTTGAATGCACAATCACGCGCCATAGGATGCGTGGATAATCATTAAAATCATTCATGTTAAAAAATGATATAATCTCACTTACTCGTTTCTTTTCTGCCCATTTTATTATTCGCCTTGTATTCACAGCTTCGAATTTAGGCCTTCCTCCATTTTGTCGCACGCTTATGCTGCTACAACAACAACCACCTGTAGCAGCGTAAGCGTGCGACAAAATGGAGGAAGGCCTAAATTCAACGCTGTGAATACAAGGCGAATAATAAAATGGGCAGAAAAGACACGAGTAAGTGAGATTATATCATTTTTTAACATGAATGATTTTAATGATTATCCACGCATCCTATGGCGCGTGGCACGATGTAAGTGTAGATTTAGAAAGTAACAGTCCTCTCAGCAAGAACTGCTTCTTGCGCCTATTGATTTTATAACAAATCAAGGATTAGACAAATATGCTACAAGGCAAGCGATAGATTATAGAATAAATAAATCGCGTAAAATCTGGCAGGATAAAACTTTTAGAAACAAGGGTGCACGATTATGGAACAATCTACCCAAATCGATAAAAAACATAACAAAAATAAAACAGTTTACTACAACCTATAGAGCGTTTAAAATAGCGAAATACCAACAATCATAAAAAGCCTTACATCAGAATTATCATTGTAAGAAAGATTTTTCATTTTTGTACCTCTATTTCGAAAATGCTGTAATATTTACTCATATTTCTTTTTCTTTTTTACAACATTTTAATTTAACGGTCAAAGCTAGATAAGCTATGCTTTACTTTGGTCGTATAGGATATAGATCTTTTGATATATACCTGTAATAGCATTTAGTCCTGTATTCTATGAAAAAAGTTGAATTGAATTGAATTGAATATTGAAGAAATGGCAAAGCCCTTAATTGACTCAAAAATGAGGAAAGTTTTAAGATATGAACTCTCCGGCTGGAGGAAGGTTTACAATTTTTCCGGACTGTGCTTTCGGGGAGGCCTGTAAAAAAACTGGTATTTGAATCTACAATCATAAACCGACTAGAAACGCGATTAAGACGGACAATATCAATGACGGGAGGGTTATTAAGATGGCTTTCGCTATCATTTGATTGCATTTGCGTAAACCACAGCCAGGATGTGACTGGTGACTGTAGGGTCGATCAATTCTACACAATAAATGACACCTTGTATCGTTCGCCTTGGCGAAACCTCTTCCAAGCGCCTTTCCATACAATTTGTGAACTCATTCCACCCATACCAAGGGCCTTTCCTTTGGTACTCGGGGCCTTTACGTACAATTTGTGAACTCGTTTCTCGCAATACGCAGTTCATGTGCGTCTCATCCTATTTTCTGACAAACCATAAGAGCCACACCCCCCACCCCACCCTCCCTTCTACCTTGTTATCATCCCCTACAATTTATTTAGCATCATCGTATCACCATCGATATAATTCGAACAAAGTCACTGAAAAATAACACTCATTTCCAACGTTTTTGCAGCAACAAATTCAGCACCCACTAATATCATAAAAAGTTGCTGTTGATGCCCTGTCTGACAATAACTCAGAGGTAGCGCATCTCTAAAAGCATCTCTGGGAAGGTTAAAGATCAAATAACATGACTGTAACAAGACTGTTCCAATTTAGCAGATAAGTCTCGCCGTCAAATTACTCGCGATAACCCCCTATGCCCCTTGCTTGGATTTCTGTCCACTGTGCCTTTTTCTGTTCATTCATCCCAGGAATCACAGATAATGGGTATACCCTCTGAACAAATAATCTACTTAACTTTACGAAGCTGTTTCACTTCTAAATACATCCCAAAATTAGCTTTTATCCCAATGGAGGTAATCTTTCTGGCTTCGAGGATAGCGTTCTCTACCTTACCATGTTATTGATCATGTTTTGTCTTACAAAGCTAGCCTCTTTAAATGAATGAAAACATTCGTCAAAACGGTACACAAAATGGCTTGCATCATCGGCGGGCCAGCTATTAAAAACGCAATTCACAATCAATTCACAATGCCTGTACAATCTTCCTTCATATATACTAATCTTTGTCACTTTTCATCCATCTGTTATATCTATTTATGAATAATTGTATGTTTTGCAGTTGGGCATGTGTTTTGGAAGAATGTATGTATGTGGAATCAGACTCAATGAACTGAACTCAAAGTTATCAAAGCAAAAGTGTAATGCATAATACCTGTGTCACACTTGCAGATCAAACCAGTTGGCCTTTACTCCAAGCTCCAACTTTTTATTCTCTATCCTCTACAGATTCCACGCTGTTAACGAGAGAGACAACACGGTCTTTAGCACATTGAATGAATCATGACAAAAGAACGTTCACCGTCAGAATGAAAATCAAATAACTAGCAGCTTGTGGCCAGCCATAGGAGTAACCAGATATTGCTAGAATTTTTGGTTCGTTTGTTGCGGTCTGCGATTTTAGCTGCAGACGTAGAAATGGACAGAAAGAGTATCTATTTAAGACCCATGCGTATAACGGTGAATCTATTCTACAGCCTCTCTTGAAGAATGTGCCAGCAGCAAGTGACCTTTACGTTTAAAAATCGTGCCCTCAGAAAATGGTACATAGGAAGGGAGAATCTGGAGGGACTGCCAGAATCCAAAGCCATTGTGCACGAACATTAGGGGGGGGGAGGGTGGGCGTATGAACCTTTTACATTAGCCTTGTAATTATTCAAGAATTTTGTGCATAGGTCTAATCTATTTCTAACAAACATTCTCGAATATTGTGCCTTTGAGACACCTGTGTCTAAAGATCGTGTCCTTTTGACAACGTGTATGTACCTATGAAAGAGCCATGCATATATTTAACAACCTTGTGTATAGAGGTGACTTTTCTGTATTCCCTCTTGAAGTTTACCTCTGTGCATGAGCAAGAGGATACTTTGGAGTTTTTTTGTTTCTGTGTCTTTATTTCCCTGTGTTTTATCCATAACAACGCTGCGCAGGAAAATGTCTGCACCTATGCAGCTTCGTTAAAAATGCAGGGCAGCGTCATTATGAAAACAAGGGCAAAATCATAACATAATATTGCACATGCTACGTGTCTATGGCAGCCTTTACATGAAACCCGTAGTGAGATTTAGCCGTATTGAAATCAGGTTTTAGCCGTGGTGAACTCATCGCGGTTTGGTCATTTCACTACGGATAAATCTCACTATGAGCTTCATGTGCAGGCTGCCTAAATACTGCGTCTCCAAGAGAGTGTTCTTTCCTTTGAACAAGCCCTGCATGTATGCACTACCCCTGTGTATAAATTTGATCTTTTTCGGTCCTTCAACATGCCTTGTACAATACCCCCAGTGTACTCACTCAAGAATGTCCTTTTGTGCATTCTGTTTTTGAGCCATGCTCTGTGTTTTGTTTAAAGATCATGTCCTTATCAGATAGTCCAATAATATACAAATGAAAAAGCCCTTTGCGACTGAATTTGTGCCCCTATTTATAAACAGTGACCAAGCGAGATGTCTGGGCCCAACTAAGTAAAAGTTCCAGTATTATAGACGACATCTTTGATTGGCCTTCTTATGTCTTAAGTTATCAAAATTCCTGATATCTACGAAAGCTTATGATTAAGATCGCTAAGAAAATCATGTCTTGTAAGATATTCCAATATTCCAATATACCTATGAAAAAGTCCTTGTCTTTACGATAGGATTTGTGCCCCCACTGGTAACAATAACCAAAGTGAGATTTTTGGGCCGAACTAAGTAGCAGGGAACTTCCAATAACACATACGTCTTTGAATAACACATACGTCTTTGAATGTCTTTCATTATCAAAAGAAGATTGCTCCCCACGAAAGCTCATGATTAAAATCGCCAAGAAAATCATGTCCTTGTAAGATATTCCAATATATGAAAGAGCCCTTGTCTTTGTGATAGGATTTGAGGCCCCACTAGTAAACAGTGACCAAGTGAGATGTTTGGGTCCAACTAAGTAAAAGTTCCAGTAATATAGATAGACGTATTTGATAGGCTCTCTTGTGTCTTAATCATCAATTTAATTAATTATATCTCAAATATCAAAAGTTTAATATAAGATTTTTCCTGGATTAATTAATTCCAGGATAGCCAGGAATACTCATAATTAAGATCGTTAAGAAAATATTTTTTAATAATGTCGCTAAAAAAAGAACGTAAAAGAGTAGCCTCACTGCATAAGGCCCTCAACTTACGCTCATCTCATCTCATTGAATTGCTGTTGTTGTTGTCGCTGCAGTGAGGGCCTTATTAGTTGTAGCGTTATCAGTTCAGTCAAAGAGCGAAACTACAACATGTATTGAGTCTGGTAAAAGAGTAGCCTTCTAAACCAATTTCGTAAATAACCCTCGCCTCTGTTCTTTCACATTAGGTAAAGCGTCCCAACACTGACGTCTGTTTAGTATATAAGAGTGTTATCTCTTCGTGCCTCAGATAAACTCTTTACAGTTACGTATGAGAGACTTCTACAATTAACAATAGACCTTTCTCCATTCACCCAAAGAAAGTTGTCCTTGTTTACAGCCTGATGGTCTAACGTTGTGAAAATATCGCTATCAACGGACTAACGTTCTTATCTCAGTGAAGAAGATGTTTCTCTTGCTAGTAATGGATGTTTCTTTGCGTACTTGCTTTCCACAGTATAAGTGATCTAACATTCCGTTCGTCAAGGGTTGTTCGCAGAGGCTAGAACAGAAGAATGACGCCTCCTTGATTTTATTCTTTTCTTGCCTCTTCGGAGGCGAGGGACGTCAAATTCTCAAGAAAAATAACATAGGTGCCAGATTATGGAATAACTTACCTAAGCTACTCAAGACAATTTCTTCTCGACTAAAAATAGATATTCTTTCCAAATATTAACAATTTATCACATCTAAAATTATAAAATCGCAAAGCCTATCTGTATCTTAATATTTTCCATCGCTTATTTCCTTGTATCTTAGTTTTGTATCCCTTATATACTATGCTGTGCTTGTTTTGTTTTTTAAGCGGCCCAGGCTAGATAAGCATTTGCTTTTCCTGGGTCGCATAAGATTCCCTGTATTAGGTTGGAATTCTTATGAAAAAATTTTGACTTGACTTTTGACTTGACTTGACTCACGGAATCGTATCAAGCAGCCACCTACATCAAGCAGCCACCCACGAGGGGAAGTAGCTTACCTAGCCTGCGCGCAGCCTCAACACTCCTCCGCAGGAGTGTTGAGGCTGCGCGCAGGCTATAGCTTACCAAGTTCTAAGCACAATATTATTATTATTATTATTAAATGCCATAATACACTACTTTTACAAGCATGGTGGCTAAACAAAACTTAAACTACTAACAATCAAATAACAAACAATACTGAGCAAAGGATTTACAAGGAGACAGTAACGTAGTACCAGTTTTTAAGAATTTTTGGATGTGCCAAGACATAAGCCCCTAAACGTGCCACAAGCCTAGACATCTTAAAAATAGGCCACAGAGGCACTCATCTGTCTATATTTTATGTATACGCATTGATCGATTATACTGAATAAGGATTTATAAAACAGTGGTTGGGTTGTTTCAAAAACCTCTTTACCAAACAGCATGGTTAATCTATGGTTTTTTAAGACCTCGAAACCGAACTTGGGATACTCTTACTCTCAAAAGTCAAAAACATTTATTTACTAAATCTGAGGTTAATTCTTTTCAAAGCTCGAGTTAATACCAAAGAAAACCAAGGCGACATATTTGGTCCTTTATTTATTGAGAGCTCATTCTTTACCGTAACGGTCTTCTTCGGGTGTAGCTACGTCAGTATACGGCTCGAATGTCACAAAAATGTGGAACATGGCCAAATCCACTGTCAAGGGTGGAATGTAGAAAGTTGGCCCTACGTAAGACGAAGCAAAGCATACCCGGTGCTCTATATTTCAAAATAGTTGGGCTAAGACTACGGTTCGCCTTGAAAAGTGCTTTGGTTCAGCTTAAAGTCCTGAGACAATCATTGTATTTTCTTGCAGACTATGTTCGTAGTGTAAATTATTATCGCCGCGAGGAGTAGATGGGGAGGAGGATTTCTCCCCTGCAGTGTTCTGTCGCGTATCGTTCCTAAAACAGATCTCAAAGCAAGCCTAACATTTTGCTGCTTTGCAATAAGAACTGAAAACGTTATAAGGAAATCATGCGGCGAAGTTGAGGCAAATTAACCCATAGATACCCTTACCGTACTTGCTTTATCAAATCCAATGATACGCGCTTCTATATCATTGATCAAACCTCCTCAATGATTCATACATGGCACGGTTTCCTTGCATAACTTGCCTAACATATTCAGTTTTTTTCAGTTAGTGCAAAGAAAAATAGCAGGGAACATTTTTCTGACAAAACAATTTTTGTGTTGCTTCCAAAAGTTAAACTTTTAAATGCAATTTTATATGATGACACTGCACTGTCAAACAATTATGGCAGCTTTAACAACTTAGTATTTACACCAATAAATTTGAACGCGGCCTTGCTATGCATAAACACACTGACTTAGGGAATAATTATCTGTCCTGTATCATTTGCCCTTTCCATCTAAGCTCAGAAGAAACTGTGAGAACCAAAGATGCGTCAATCGAACGCCTCTTAGTAGCAAAAGGTGGGCTTGCTACAAATCTCTCTTGTCAGCACGAGACGTGAAAGATGAACGCAAAGCAAAATGAAAGAGAGAAGAGAAGAGAAAGAGTCTCCCCACTTCTCCCTCATTTTGCTTGCTTAAAATGGAAAATACCACGTCTTGTGCTCATAAGAGAGAGAGAGAGAGACTTGTAGCAAGTCCAAGCAAAATGTTGTAACGTAATTTGTGAAAACATATCGCACAGTTACCTTTCGTCTGCCAGCCACTGAAATATTCTTCGCCACGCCTTCCTTCATCAAAAACACAGCCTCAGAGGAGAAGGCACGATGTCTGTTCGCCTTTAGTTGATCTCTGAAAACAGGAATAAATCTCAGAATAAACAATTATCAAATATAATTGAATAAACAAGCGATATGCAACACAATTTGGAGTAAACAAAAATGTACACAAGCAAGCCTTGGTTGTTCGTGACAGAATAAACGCTCTAAAAGATTCCTTCAACGGGCACACGCTACATTTCAACAACATAATTCCAGGGGAGAGAGGAAGTCCGTTACGTGTGAGACCCTGGTAAGAAACGATACCTAACAGCATCTAACCGAGTGTACACAAATAAAAACAAAGGAGACCGAGATTTTAGTTGATAATAAAAAACACATTTATCACTCCATAAGAAGTTGTTATTGGACAGCTAATTTGCAAGAGAGACATAAATAAACGCATTTGCAGTTAAATTTTGATTTATGCTACAGGGAGCCCCAATTTAAATTGATCACAAATTCAAACGTAACTAACAAACCCATTTGCCCGGCTTATAAGAAACTCAGCTCTCAGATCGCTAAAAATTTAAGAAACTCCAAAACCGGAAAGAAAAATACTCAAGAAACCATTCATTTTAATCAAGGAAATCCTTGGCACATTTTTATCTTCTTTTCACTTGTTTCCGGTACCATATTACTCGGAAAGTACGTATGTATTGTCTAAACAATGGAAAAGCTTCAAAAGACTTTGTTTTGAAATATTCACGAGGGCACAGGAAGTGAACGTGAAGATTATTATGGAACTGGTAAGAAACTGGTAAGAAACTCTGAGTACTTTCAGTACTGGCTCAAATTCCTGGTTTGTTATAAATAAAAGATACGTGTAGAGCACTATTCTTCTTTTGCTCATAAGCAAATTCAGTGATGGGCAAGGACGACGTGATCATAATCATACAAAGTTCACGGGGAGGCAGCAGTGAATTGCCCCCCCCCGCCCCCCCCCCCCCCACGACAAGGTGATGAGTGCTTCAAGTCATTTCATTGGCACCTGACAGGAGATCCAGTCACCTTGAAAGCACCGCAAATTGCAACAAAATAGGTCTGCTTATGAATTCTCACCACCTTATGAATATTTCGGAGAAAGGTGTAGGTTTTTATCTGGACACAACTAAGTGGGACGCAATTTAGGATTTCGAAACATAGACTAGAGGCAAATATTTCAGTGCCCCTGAACTATCTCAACAAATCACAGGGAACCCACTTCTACAAGTCTTTCGTTTCTTTCTGTAATTTTCAATTTTGTTCCCAGTTCTGTACTCTTTCTTCGTTTTTTTCCTCTCCTACGCATTTTCTTTCCTTTTATCCCCTCCTTCCTCACGACGCCATCGCAGAAGAAAAAGGAGAACAAAAACTATGGAATGACGAACAAAATTCAAAAGAAAGCAAGACACTTTAGAAGTGGGTTCCCTATGAGCAAATTAATGACAATTGTAACGATCTGTTGCGATTTTTACCAAATTATCAACAACAAGCAATTGTTTTCACCGGAAAAACTCGGCCTTTCTGCCAGCCTCCACGGAAGTGATAAACAAAAATATAAGCTTTCTTGATGGACTTCAACACAGGTTTACCCAGCATCAACTGTTGAATTATACTTTGATGAAAAGCTGGCTGACGTTCATACTAATTGATCGATAGACACTCGCAATCAACGGCTAGAAATTGAAATCTCCCAGGGACAAAATGAAAATATGAAATGTTGTTACCTCCCAATTGAAATCGAGGGAAATATTCCAGGAATAAAATATGATGAAATGCAAACAATCTTTAGCAAGACAACATGCTGCAGCAAGATACTGAACTTGCAGCAAAACGCCCTGCGTACGATCAAAAACGGGAAAAGACTCACAATTTCTATGTCCCATTCTTTGAAATGAAGATAACCAGTTTATTTATTCATTCATTCATTCATTCATTCATTCATTCATTCATTCATTCATTCATTCTTTTATTCATTCATTCTTTTACTAATNCTTCCACGGAAGTGATAAACAAAAATATAAGCTTTCTTGATGGATTTCAACACAGGTTTACCCAGCATCAACTGTTGAATTATACTTTGATGAAAAGCTGGCTGACGTTCATACTAATTGATCGATAGACACTCGCAATCAACGGCTAGAAATTGAAATCTCCCAGGGACAAAATGAAAATATGAAATGTTGTTATCTCCCAATTGAAATCGAGGGAAATATTCCAGGAATAAATTATGGTAAAATGCAAACAATCTTTTGCAAGACAAAATGCTGCAGCATGATACTAAAGTTGCAGCAAAACGCCCTTCGTACGATCAAAAACGGGCAATGAATCTTCATTTCTGTGTCCTATTCTTTGAAATAATGAAGATAACCAGTTTATTTATTCCTTCATTCTTTCTTTCATTCATTCATTCATTCATTCATTCATTCATTCATTCATTCATTCTTTTACTAATCGAAATGAAACAGACAACTGTACGCCACGCTCTAGATCTTATCTTGATATTTATATGTATCTGATTATTCAAAATAATTTGAAGAAGTAAAACGATCAGAGCTTTTTATCTAATGTAACGAGCTTTTGAGATCATATCTATTGACAATGCTTAAAATGTTTTTAAAATGTTTAAATTATGAAATACGATTCAATTGTAAGTTTCCATGCAATATACAAAAAACGTTACATTGATAAAAAGATCAAAATTCTTGATACAAAATTTAAGCTGCAAAGATATGCAACCATTTTTCATAGAAAAAAGATAAAAATATTTAACTTTCCAATTTAAAAACTTTCGATCACAAATGCTCACACGAATTTTGGTACCCCCGGCAACTTGGCCTGCAATGTTATATAAAACGGATGTCAACAAGCTTCGAAAAATAAATCTTCCAACGATTACCAGAATGAAATGTGTCAGCCTTGTAAATGAATAGAGCTTCCCAGCCTAATATTTAAGGGTTTCAACGCTCAAAAGAAATTTAACTTACCAAAGCTGACTTGCACATCGGGCCAAATCTAACTAGACAACTTTAACTTGAAAAGCTTACCAATACTCAAACTAGCCAAGTTCACAAAAATTCAGTATGTTAAGTTTATTCAACCTAGCAAGCTTACAAAACTTCAGTTTGGCAACATCAATGAAATTTTACTTACCAAATGAGCTAAGCAAAATATTTACTTACCAAAATTACTTCAATTTGAAAAGAAACGCTTGCTAAACTGTAAGTTACCAGACTTCACATTTCTTCCTACTAGTTAAAATAAAATTCAGCTTACCAAGTTTACAAAGATTTAATTAGCCATAATTTTTTCGAAATTCAATTCATCAAAATGACCAAAAAGCTACTTGCAAAGTGAACAGAATTTATACCCCAGAATAAAAAAATGAGGAAAAACTAAAACGTGACATTACTAGATAAATCAAGAAGTTTGGTAATCACTGGCAATCAGCAAAGAAAGGCTAATAACAAATTGCAGCGATGTAAAATACTTTAAGTCCTATTGTCGTATGATATCATCTTAAGGTTACTGTAACCCTTCAGACACAAATTTATCGATTTTTCGTTTTCCTCATATCCCGATGGTTTAAGTATTTGAGTATCGTTTCAACCAACTCACTTCCAGAAATAACCACTATTACTGGGAAATTTTAGCATTTTAAAAGAAGCAATCATATTTCTCAAAAATTGCGGGAATAGACTTCAGAGGATTAAAGTAAACTCATTTGACCTTGCAGCTATATTCACAACATCCCCTGCTGTTATTTTCTTGATATAACGATTGAACAAGACCGCCCTAAAGCTTTATTGCTTGACCTGCGGCTTTATGTTTGCATTTTCAAGCATAATCGTTTTNTGAAAGGATTCCCCATTCCTACCAAACAAATAAGGCAGAAAATATCGAATATTCTAACTGCTCCAGTATTTGCAGTGCTACGCAGTGCCAAATCCACAAGTAAAGGATTCCAGACACGCCTACATTGACACAACTCTCACTCATTCTTCTCACTTGAAAACAACCCTCTGCAGAAGCAGCTTCTTTGAAAGGATTCCCCATTCCTACCAAACAAACAAGGCAGAAAATATCGAATATTCTAACTGCTCCAGTATTTGCAGTGCTACGCAGTGCCAAATCCACAAGTAAAGGATTCCAGACACGCCTACATTGACACAAATCTCACTCATTCTTCTCACTTGAAAACAACCCTCTGCAAAAGCAGCTTCTTCAGGAGGATTTTCCACTCCTACCAAACAAATAAGGCAGAAAATATCGAATATTCTAACTGCTGCAGTATTTGCAGTGCTACGCAGTGCCAAATCCACAAGTAAAGGATCCTAGACACACCTACATTGACACAAATCTCATTCATTCTTCTCACTTGAAAACAACCCTCTGCAAAAGCAGCTTCTTCAGGAGAATTTTCCACTCCTACCAAACAAATAAGGCAGAAAATATCGAATATTCTAACTGCTGCAGTATTTGCAATGCTACGCAGTGCCAAATCCACAAGTAAAGGATCCCAGACACACCTACATTGACACAAATCTCACTCATTCTTCTCACTTGAAAACAACCCTCTGCAAAAGCAGCTTCTTCTTTTAACCAAATAAAAGCAGGGAAAATTCTCATGACTTGTTAGCACTTCTAATAATGCTGTTTTATTTAGAGCGGTGTTACTTAGTGCCACAGTCTCCAAACACACTTACCAGGTGCGCCAGAAAAAGCATACACTTTAGACATGTGATGATAAATCGTACACTATTTCAATTTTGACGATTGATGAAATAATCTTTAGTCAAAATCCCAATAAACTCACCAATTTTTTGTCATTCTTTTGGCAGCCTGTAAATCGCGCTGTAAGTTGTAAATTGTTAATCTGGAAACAGCCTAAATCGACCGAAAAACAGCGATCAAATTTCTAAAGACGGAGCAAAACAATAAAATATGAAAATTTTAGAAACGACATGGGAATTAAAAATCTGATTAGTTATAATCAGTTGCACGAGCGGCCACTCTATCCTCGCCCAGTCTTTTAGTATTACTTTCTTCAATTTCAAAAAACATTTGCATTTCATAATTTTAATGAAGCCTTTATGTTGATAAAAAGTAATTGTTTTCTCTTTGTCCTTTAACGTTCAGTCTTTACGATAGTTGATTTGATGTTTTTTTTATCGATTCAGGCTATTTCCAATTCAATAATTTTCAAGGAATCGCTTATAGCTTGGGAAACAGCCGCGGAAAAATCGATAAAAATTGCAAAGTCTTTTTTTGGAATTTTGACTAAAGATTAAATCATCAATCGTCAAAATCAGCCTGGTGTACGATGTATCATGGCCTGTCAAAAATTGATACTTTTTTCTGGCTCATCCGGCAGTATTAGAGTGGTATTCATTTTTGTTGTTGTAATAAACCAGCATTATGTAGACGGAAAAGTGCATTTGCTCCCTTGAACTTTCATTTGGTACCTCTTGAACAGAACGGCTCGCTTGAACAGAACGCCAACTGTGCAGAGGTACCAAACAGCTGTAAGACAACACCAAATAGTGTCGACTTTAAATTTGAAGACGAATATTCCTACTGACACAATGGTAAATAAACAAAGGTTAATGGCAAAATAATAGCAAGGGGAGCTCTTTAAGAGGCCTTAAAAATCAAAGAGGGCCATTTGAATTGAAATGAAATATCTGACGAGTAAGAAATATGTTTCATTTGAAAAATCTGAAAATTTGCTTTTGCTACTTTTTAGAACTTTTAAAATTCTCCTTTTTCATTTATATCAAAGGCCAAATTATTTTAGCAATAAGAACAATCATTTCACGCCAACATTCGATTCCACTGGACAAAACGATAAATCTAGAAATAATTCTGTGCACTTTCGTAGTATGCTTCAAAACCAAATAGCTACTAAAATCTCCGAATTTCGCTAAATGAAGACTTTTCAACGTTAACTGAATTTTCGAATTTTGTGATTTTTCGAAGGGCGAAACCATTTTTGGACTCACCCGGGACTGTTCTCGGCTTGTTGAATATCTCAGTTACACTTGATGAGCAGAAACGAGGTGAAATCAATCAACTACTGATGAAAAGTTAAGCACGAAACGTTTAGTCTCATACNAACTGACCTTCCTTAGAACAAAATTCTTTCCCACCACCACCAAACAAAGAAGGCAGAGTAAATCGAATATTCTAACTGTTCCAATGTTTGCAGTGCTACTTAGTGCCAAATCCGCAAGTAAAGGATCCCAGACACACCTACATTTACAAACAGCTTGCTTATTCTCGTCACTAGCAAACAACCTTCTGCAGAAGCAGCTTCTTTGAAAGGATTCCCCATTCCTACCAAACAAATAAGGCAGAAAATATCGAATATTCTAACTGCTCCAGTATTTGCATTGCTATGCAGTGCCAAATCCGCAAGTAAAGGATTCCAGACACGCCTACATTGACACAAATCTCACTCATTCTTCTAACTTGAAAACAACCCTCTGCAAAAGCAGCTTCTTCAGGAGGATTTTCCATTCCTACCAAACAAATAAGGCAGAAAATATCGAATATTCTAACTGCGGCAGTATTTGCAGTGCTACGCAGTGCCAAATCCACAAGTAAAGGATCCCAGACACACCTACATTGACACAAATCTCACTCATTCTTCTCACTTGAAAACAACCCTCTGCAAAAGCAGCTTCTTCTTTTAACCAAATAAAAGCAGGGCAAATTCTGATGACTTGTTAGCAGCCCTAATAATGCTGTTTTATTTAGAGCGGTGTTACTTAGTGCCACAGTCTCCAAACACATGTACCAGGTGCGCCAGAAAAAGCATACACTTTAGACATGCGATGATAAATCGTACACTATTCCAAATTTGACGATTGATGAAGTAATCTTTAGTCAAAATCCCAATAAACTCACCAATTTTTTGTCATTCTTTTGGCAGCCTGTAAATCGCGCTGTAAGTTGTAAATTGTTGATCTGGAAACAGCCTAAATCGATTGAAAAACAGCGATCAAATTTCTAAAGACGGAGCAAAACAATAAAATAAGAAAATCTTAGAAACGACATGGGAATTAAAAATCTGATTTGTTATAATCAGTTGCACGAGCGGCCACTCTATCCTTGCCCAGTCTTTTAGTATTACTTTCTCCAATTTCAAAAAACATTTGCATTTCATAATTTCAATGGAGCCTTTGTGTTGATAAAAAGTAATTGTTTTCTCTTTGTCCTTTAAAGTTCAGTCTTTACGAAATTTGATTTTCAAGGAATCGTTTATAGCTCGGGAAACAGCCGCTGAAAAATCGACAAAAAATTGCTGAGTATAATTTGGGATTTTGACTAAAGATTAAATCATCAATCGTCAAAATCGGTCCGGTGTACGATTTATCATGGCCTGTCAAAAATTGACACTTTTTTCTGGCTCATCCGGTAGTATTAGAGTGGTATTCATTTTTGTTGTTGTAATAAACCAGCATTATGTAGACGGAAAAGTGCATTTGCTCCCTTGAACTTTCATTTGGTACCTCTTGAACAGAATGGCTAGCTTGAACAGAACGCCAACTGTGCAGAGATACCAAACAGCTGTAGGACAACACCAAAGGGTGACGAGGTTAAAGGTGAAGACGAATATTTCTACTGACACAGTGGTAAGTAAACAAAGGTTAGTGGCACAATAATAGCAATGGGAGCTCTTTAAGAGGCCTTAAAAATCAAAGAGGACCATTTGAATTTAAATGAAATATCTGACGAGCTAGAAATATGTTTCATTTAAAAAATCTGAAAATTTGCTCTTGCTACTAACCTTTAAAATTTCTCCTTTTTCATTTATATCAAAGGCCAAATTATTTTAGCAATAAGAACAATCATTTCACACCAACATTCGATTCGACTGGACAGAAAGATAAATCTAGAAATAATTCTGTGCACTTTCGTAGTATGCTTCAAAACCAAATAGCTACTAAAATCTCCGAATTTCGCTAAATGAAGGCCGTTCAACGTTAACTGAATTTTTGAATTTTGTGATCTTTCGAAGGTCGAAACCATTTTTGGACTCACCCGGGACTGTTCTCGGCTTGTTGAATATCTCAGTTACACTTGATGAGCAGAAACGAGGTGAAATCAATCAACTACAGATGAAAAGTTAAGCACGAAACGCTTAGTCTCATACGTTCTAAGCTATAAANTAGCAATAAGAACAATCATTTCACGCCAACATTCGATTCCACTGGACAAAACGATAAATCTAGAAATAATTCTGTGCACTTTCGTAGTATGCTTCAAAACCAAATAGCTACTAAAATCTCCGAATTTCGCTAAATGAAGACTTTTCAACGTTAACTGAATTTTCGAATTTTGTGATTTTTCGAAGGGCGAAACCATTTTTGGACTCACCCGGGACTGTTCTCGGCTTGTTGAATATCTCAGTTACACTTGATGAGCAGAAACGAGGTGAAATCAATCAACTACTGATGAAAAGTTAAGCACGAAACGTTTAGTCTCATACGTTCTAAGCTATAAACTATTTTTAAAGCTATCCTGTGCATTTATTGTTTAATATAGCCGCACCTACAAACAATCAACAAATATGAAATCAATCAACCTTACATTTACTTACCGGTTAGTGCCAAGGATCAACTAGAACCAATCTTGAATGATTAAACTTGGTGTGTGCTGATTATTGTGACTGAGAAGAAGTATCCTCGGACGAGAAGCAACAGGAAGATGGCGAAAGAAGCTGCAAGCAACGACAAGGCCTTCGAGTTCTTGGGAGCACTTCAGTCTGAAAGACAAACATTAGAGGGATGAAATAAAGACTCTATATCGAGTCAAGAATGTAATTGAATGTTTGATTATGTCAAGGATCATAAGTGACCTTTTTAAACCTTGTTTGAAGAAAGTTTAAGAAACAGAGCAAAGTCTGATTTCCGCCCACGTTTATGGGCCTTCGGATTGCCGCTTGGAGAGTACCTAAAGATTAACCGTTATCTGTGTGGTTGGGAAAGGTATTTCTGGGCTTCGAATATGGAATCAGATTGATCATGAAGGATTAGATAAGAATAAACCATGGGAAATTTTATCAGATGCAGTTTTTGTAGCAGTCTTTCTTTGTCTGATGTCTGGTCTAAAATAACTCAATTGCGGTTCTGGCTAGTGGTATGGGCACTCGAGCACCACAGTTCATTCATTTGCTTCGTTTGATGCGCTAGGGTTCCGTATTTGCTCTATTAAGCGCCCAGCATGCCAACTGAAAGCGGCACTTTTTGGCAAGGCAACAGATCAAATTTTATCAATCGAAAAATGAAAAAAGCATAAGGGAAAGGAAGGGTACCACCAAACCAATTTAAGTGACATCATTTTCATTATAACACGGGCTTTAGGAAACTCTGAATTAAAAATTAGATTTTCGGATGATCGGATGTATTTTTCTTCTTTTTTATTTCGTTCGTGATATATCGAACGAGAAGCGCGTGGCAGAGTGACGTAACCTAGAGCCATTATGCCACTTAAACGGAAACTCCGGAAAAAGAAAACTTTCTTTCTCTCCATCTCCCGTTCGTTTTGCCACACTTGAGTGGCATAACGGCTCTAGGTCACGTCACTCTGCCACGCGTTACTCCCTTGATATATCAGGAACGAAATAAAAAAGAAGAAAAATACCCAATGTATCATCCGAAAATCTAATTTTTAATTCAGAGTTTCCTAAAGCCCGTGATTATAATAATTGAATATCATTTGCAACGGGTGAGTATGTTTGCGAAATCAGCACCATTTGGTTTTGCTTCTGATTTCTAAACATTTTGTTTTTGTCCCAAAATCAATATCAATAACCAAATCATTACTGAGAATCGTGCTCTTTTCTCGTGATGTTCCTCCCCATGTTCCTGTTACAGCTAGTGCAGCAGAATACTGAACTGATTCTGATTTTTCCATTAAATTTGATAAAGTGATATTCTGATTCAATTCACATACTTTTGCAGGGTTGTGGTAAATCATATCCCCATAGAATCATATTGAGCTTCCATCTGTCTATCTTATCGCTCAAACATTTACTAGGGTGCTGCATAATCGTATACATATGGGACTGTCATTCAGCCTGTTTGTCTATTTTATATTATCATGAGGCTGGATTGCTAGCAAATTTGATCAAGGATTTTAGGCCTGTTTTGAAGGACTTTGAGAGAAAGCATTTTTATAAAATCGCTTATAATTTGAGAACAATACGACCGGTTTTCATAAACTAAACTTTTTTATCTAAGTTGATAAGGTTAGCTAAACAGGTATTATCAGTTTATAGGAATATGATAAACGGTTTGAGAGCTGCAGGCTTTCAAACGTTTATACCTTTTTTTCACTCACCCGGTACTTTTGAGACAAACATAGGTACACAAAGTTATTATTTTAGGTATGTATGACGAATACCAGCTTGTTGGCATCAGAAGATTATTTACGATACGAGACGCTCACAAATGTCCAAATGTCACTTACCTTCAAAATCCACATCTATCGTGTTGCTCAAACCGACACTATCAAAGATGACATGAATTACAACAGCGACGAGCTACCGTGAGCTGTTTTTCTAAGTGATTCCAACTTTTTCACCACAAGCATCGAACCTGAAATATGAAAGATAGAATTCAACTACCCAAGCTGCATTGAATTCTGATTGGCTTATGGGTGTTTCTCCTATCAGTAAAATATTTGTCGATAAATTCAGTTGATCAACAGGCAGCGGTACCTAAATTAAGCAGTTACTTCCAGCTAATCACAGTAGATAGCTATAGAGGAGATGACATAGACAGTTTTTGACGATCCTTAAAGCTACAAGGAATCCTGATTGGATAGAGGGAGTTTCTCTGATCAATAATGATTTTATCGATAAATTTGGTTCCACAAAGGACAGCGGTCCCTTAGTGAGCAGCTACTCTGGCTAAATCGCAGTTAATGGTCACAACACCAAGCTACATAGTAATCCTCCAAAATGCCGATCGAGGTTAATATTTCCGTTAATAGGGCCTTTTAAGAGACATCATTCTGAGGATAAATAGTAGATTTGTTTGTTGATACAAGATGAAATTTGTAAACGTAAAGTAACTGGTTTCTAACTCATGCTGAGGAAGGAAATTAGAAGCGGCATTTTATATCACAGTTTTTGCAAATTGTCTTTATTGACCTTCATTTGCTTATTACCAGTTATTCAGGCTCCCACCCAGCAAGAGTTAAATCTACATCAAAGGAGAAATTAGGAAAGAAGGTATGACCAAAAAGGGCAGCTGCTTGGTCAATGAAAAAATGGCATAAAGATGATGAGGTATGGCCAAATAGGGCAGCTGTTGGCACAGCTGTAGAGCTGGGGGGCTTAGCCCCCTAGCTATTTTTTTGTGATTTTTGGAGGCTTTAGCCGGTTGAAATAACTTTGTTCTTATAAGTTGCTTCTTCTTAAAAATAGTATTGTATAGGGTGTCCCAAAAAAGTTGTGCCCATTTGTGTGGCTGCTGTGGAGGAGCTGTAACGTCAATCGTCCCGTTGTTGGTACCGTTACATAGGATAGGCTTCAACGTAGAGTTTGAGACCTTGTTTTAGCCAATCGTGCAAGTGGTTGCTGATTTATGGCGCAAGAAAGTAAAAAAGTGAAGACTTCAAAAACAGCAATTTCTTTGTTCTCCTAGAATGTCAAAATCAAGTAAATATTGCAAGAAAAGGTTCTAGTGTTTTGTTTGAATTTTTTATGCATTTTGTAATGGGTTAATGGTGTTATGTTATCAGTAGACAATACAATTAACTCTTTATCAACTCTAGAAAAAATTCCAATACAGCTCTAGAACCCTTTCTTGCAGTATTTACTTGATTTTGGCATTTTTGGAGAACAAAGAAAGTGCTGTTTTTGAAGTTTTCACTTTTTGGCTTTCTTGCGCCATAAATCAGCAAGCACTTGTCCGATTGGCTAGAACAAACAAGATCTCAAATTCTAAGTTGAAGTATATCCAACGCAACTGTATCAACAACGGGACAATAGAAGTTACAGCTCCTCCACAGCAGCTGCACCAATTGGGCACAATTTTTTTGGGACACCCTGTATAACAAGAACTGGATTTTTCACCGCAAAAACAATGCCATAGAGTGAAAATAATTTACATCATTAGCAAAATGTTTCAAGACGTTCTCAGTCATGATCTTCATGAATTAGATATTTGAATATCATCATCATATATTCATCGATTAAATAGTGCACTTTTTACAACAGGAGTGTTTCCCGGGTATGTAAAGGGCGAGGTCTCAAAAAGTTTTCGGACCCCCAAGTTTACTCGCTCCGTTCGCAGCCCTCAATTTGAATTTCGTCCCAACGGGCCTGTTACCCGAGCCTCCCCTAAATATCGATCCAGCTCTACACCACTGGCTGTTGGTTCAATAACAAAATGGCATAAAGATGATGACTTATTTTGTCTTACTAGGTAGCAAATTTAACGATCGGAAAAAGACAATTCTTATTCGGTTGTTTAAAAGCAAGACTTGGAAACCCTAGGCTGGATATTCTTGGGTTACCCGGTAGATGTAATGCATAGCTACCTTTCAGAGAAGACCTGCAATACATGGCATGACCATAATCATAAGACTCAGATTTCAGCTGCATTGTTGCTAGACTTATTACCTAGAGTCCCTTGTTTCCCTGTGCTCTTTGACTTGATGATGTCAAGAACAAGAGACTTAGGTAATCAATCTAGATTGTCGCTGCTTTCGCTGACCATCTTTTGTTGATCTTGTGCGATTTTTAAGCTGGCTTGAAGCTTTATCTTTGTCATTGGTGCTAAGGAGGTAGTGGCACAGCAAATACGACATTTGTATTCCCTATGCAGAGGTGTCGTTTTGCAGAGATCGTTACACAGTAGTGTCTTTATTCCCTGAGAAAAGCAAACTATCATACTTTTAATCCTATCGATCAACTTACTTGTTGCAGCTCATAAATGAAGTAGCTCTCAAAGCTAGCGTAACTATCATGGTGTCAGTATCCCAGGTAAGACACAACAACACAACAACAACACAACAACAACAACATTGTTTTTCTATTCCCAGGTAAGACGTTTGAAGTGTGAAAAGAACTATTGCTCGTGGCATTATTTCGAGTTATCGCAACCCTAATGCAGGGCCGTGGGAAGCATCTTAAACTTGGAGGGGCACGAAACTTCAAGGGCAATTTTTTCATTAAGCGAATAGGGCATTTCCTCAAACAAAAAGGGCACTTTCTCGTTTATCGCAAAATNAGAGTTATTACCTAGAGTCCCTTGTTTCCCTGTGCTCTTTGACTTGATGATGTCAAGAACAAGAGACTTAGGTAATCAATCTAGATTGTCGCTGCTTTCGCTGACCATCTTTTGTTGATCTTGTGCGATTTTTAAGCTGGCTTGAAGCTTTATCTTTGTCATTGGTGCTAAGGAGGTAGTGGCACAGCAAATACGACATTTGTATTTCCTATGCAGAGGTGTCGTTTTGCAGAGATCGTTACACAGTAGTGTCTTTATTCCCTGAGAAAAGCAAAATATCATACTTTTAATCCTCTCGATCAACTTACTTGTTGCAGCTCATAAATGAAGTAGCTCTCAAAGCTAGCGTAACTATCATGGTGTCAGTATCCCAGGTAAGACACAACAACACAACAACAACACAACAACAACAACATTGTTTTTCTATTCCCAGGTAAGACGTTTGAAGTGTGAAAAGAACTATTGCTCGTGGCATTATTTCGAGTTATCGCAACCCTAATGCAGGGCCGTGGGAAGCATCTTAAACTTGGAGGGGCACGAAACTTCAAGGGCAATTTTTTCATTAAGCGAATAGGGCATTTCCTCAAACAAAAAGGGCACTTTCTCGTTTATCGCAAAATCTTGAGGGGGGCATGTGCCCCCAGTTCCCCCCCGGTTACTACGTCTCTGCCCTAATTTTACACAGATTCTAGTAAAGTATTTTTTTAGTTTTTAATCTTGTGAGTATTTTATGTTGTAGTGGCCATGGGGTAGTCATAGTCTTTTGCTTCCCATGGTATCGTTCTTGCAGTATTGCAAAGTAGTTTGTAGGTAGAAGAATCCGTAATTTGTTTTGTAAAATTTCAATGGAATATAAAAAAGAACTGTTTCAAATCCATGGCTGAAAAGAATTTCTTTTCACTTGGTATGAAAAGAAAAATGAGCCCAAAACTATTTTCGTCGAATTTCTCCAAAAGATTAAAAATCAATAGGGACTGCTTGCAAAGAGGATATATTTTCCAAGATCGCTATTACGTGGATGAGATAAAAACTTAGACCTTTGCTGCGAGGTCGTCAACAGGAGTTCTCAGCCAAATTACATTGCTTACAGTACAGCCGCTAATTTCTGGAACCTTATTCCAGGAATGGAGTTACGTTACGTTTCCAAGGCAGGTCTTGAATTTATTCAGAAGGCCCGAGGGGGGTGTCTAATGCCTGATAAGACACTTCAGTACGCTTTTTTCCGACAAAAATTGAAGATTTTTATCATATCATCGCGAAGGATACCCTGAGTCTGGTACAGTACAGACTCAGAGTCTGTGGATCTGTAGACTTGCCCCAAGTCTATTCCATGAAGTCCGTCCGACCGATCCCTTTCCCATAGTTCCCGGATCCGCCATTCCGTTAGAAATTGGAAATTTCTAACGGAATGGCGGATCCGGGAACTATGGGAAAGGNCAAGATCGCTATTACGTGGATGAGATAAAAACTTAGACCTTTGCTGCGAGGTCGTCAACAGGAGTTCTCAGCCAAATTACATTGCTTACAGTACAGCCGCTAATTTCCGGAACCTTATTCCAGGAATGGAGTTACGTTACGTTTCCAAGGCAGGTCTTGAATTTATTCAGAAGGCCCGAGGGGGGTGTCTAATGCCTGATAAGACACTTCAGTACGCTTTTTTCCGACAAAAATTGAAGATTTTTTATCATATCATCGCGAAGGATACCCTGAGTCTGGTACAGTACAGACTCAGAGTCTGTGGATCTGTGGAAGGAAAGCTTTTGGGAAATCCTCTGCGAAGGAAAATCCTCAACCTCTCCTGCACAGTTTCCCTGCCTCCGTTTCATGACTTCTCACAGCAGTGATAGTTACTATTTGTTGTTAGTGATTGTTAACCTTTTGTGGCCCTTTTTGTCTAATTTCAATAGGAAAATGCCTTTTGTCTATCCCTTTGTTTCTGCAAGATTATCAAGTCACAATCAAGTCCACAGGAATGAACGTTGCTAAGCAACCAGATCACACAGAGTTGCTGTGTTGCTAACGAGAAGAAACCATTACACAGACAGGCGGGAAAGTGTGCAAATGCAAACGAGGAAGGAAACTTTGGCTCGTACGGGAAGGCCAGAGAAATAGAAATGGGAAAGAAGTGTATTTGTCAAATATGCAGTTGTGGGTATGTGTCTTGCTGCGTCCTGTGGTTTCATTTAACGTACGCTTTTAAATAATCAATCAGTTACAAGACAACAAATCTAAAATGGCCACCTGCTCCATCAATTCAATTTCACAGATAAAACTGTTACTGTGAGCAACTAAACTGTCGAGATGATCTTGTTAGTTACTTTGAAACCAAAACTGTCAATTCTTACGTCAATGAAAGTGAACAGTTAGTTGAGAGGTCGCTGTTAAGAACGAAACTCTAGTTAATATTGCCTGTGACAGGCCTAAATTGGATTAAATCAAAGAAAGGGAAAATTGCTATATCAAAGTCGCTCGTCCTATCAAGAGATGCTTGTGATGAAATAAGAATAAAACAATTTGTGGGCAGGAATACTGCAATAGAGACGAAGAACAGTACGGAATATGTTTAAATTTGAAAATATTAAGGGCCACTAATTTTTCAAATCAGTGTACCCATATTTTTCATGGTGTTGCAGTGTTCCTGCCTACAATTTAGTAAATTAGATTATAAAATGAAACAGTCACAAGTCAAAACAGAAGTACAAAATAAACATATTCATTTGCTCACTTCACTCACTCACTTCAAATTAGCCTGCGCGCAGACTCTACCAAAGGAAAAGTTCCTTTCCTTTGGTAGAGTCTGCGCGCAGGCTACTTCAAATGTATTACAACACAACTTAAATTTAAACCAAACCTTTTCCCTACTTCAGGAAGCACAGATGTCCTCATAATCCAACTAATCCATCAAGAGTAATCGCCAAAACAGTAAAAGATAACTGCAAAGTCAGTGTTTATGGAGAAGTCTTTCAGAACGTCAAGCCAAAGAGAGGACCATTTCACCGACCCAATGATCTGCTTGTCTCTAAAGGTGACATCGAATTTGAGACAACTAAAGATGAAGATTTTGTCCAGCATCCACTGCCAGAGTGGAAACCCAAGGAGCCAGAGAAATACGTCCAACCACCTGGGAAAATGGATGTTGATTCGGAGTATCATTCTCATTTCCTTGGTGAAGTAGCACAACCAGCAAAAATTCCATCATATTTAAAAACAGTAACACAGAGGATTCCTTCTGGGAAAATTGAAGGGGACACTACGAATAGGGCAGACTTTAAATTACGCAGTGCCCAAGCAAGATGCATGCCTATTTCTAGGGGTGATAAATATAGTCCACCTAAAAGCCCATTCACTTACACCTCAATCCACAAAGCAGATTTTCTTAGGTTCAACCAGCCAAAAAGACCAACAGGAAGACAACCAGATAAGATAGACATGAAAGGGCATCCAATGCATCTTGATACATCACATAGTCTTGATTTCAAGAGATATAGCATTGTTAAAAATGAGGCTGTTAGGAGAGAAGATGAGTATCTACCACCTTCAGGCCCATTTGATTCCGATTCATTGATGCGTACTGATTATAGGAAACACAGTAGTGCCAAGAAAGCTGATATTCACAACCCAATTGATACAGTCTTTAAAACAGATGAGAGAATGGAAAGAATGACAACAAACCTGGACGATTTCAAAACATGGCCTGTTGAACCAGTGAAATCAAAACACAAGCAAAAATATGAACAACCTGAAGGTGAAATGGCACTGAAATCAACATCAATGGATTATAGGTACTTTGGTAATGAAGCCAAACCTGCAAAGAGTGCCAGACCAAAGACAAAGTTACGAACTGGAAGAGATGGAATATTCAATGGCACAAGTAATTATTCTACTGATTTCAAAGTTTGGGCATCATTACCAGCACTGCCTATCAAGGCCAAAGATGAACTAATTGATTTATCTCCAAGAAGAACAAAGTTTGATTCAAATTCAGAGCACCGTGAAGAATTCAGAAGGTTCAACACAGCACCAGCAAGAATTTTCAAACCATTAACAAGTGTTTTCCAAACAGATGAATCAATGGCAAACAAAACGGTGTACAATTCTGAATTTGCAGGAAGGCCACATCCAACCTGCCCAAGTGAGAGAATTCTTGGAGGCAAAATGTCTGGTATATGCTTTGAGGATGATGAGGATACAGGACATAGATATGTGATTGGCAAGATTACAAATCGTTCCAGCAATAATGGAATTAGAGAACAGCCACCAAATACACAAGGTAGATCCAGCTTTGCTAGACCAACTTCTGTAACTGGCAAAATAACAGACATAACTATATCTGGAGCAAATTTGGACTTGAACAGAAATGAGGCTGTCAGTGTTATGTAAAACTAACTATTAACAACATTTCAATGAATAAGTTACAAAAATGACATTTTGCATTGAGGTTAGGCTTATGTTCTAGATTTCCACATTCTCAGTGAGTCAGTAATGTATCCGCTGTTTAAAAGAACCTAAATCTAAAAGTTTCGGACGGTGAACGCTTCAGACAAAAAATTTCCAAAATCTTTTTGTATGAATTCCAAAATTATTTGGCAAAAGTTTTTGCTCAGTATATAATACTTCAAGTTGAAGCATTCAGTGTGGATCTTTGGTTATTTTGACCCAAAAAACAAAGCATTACTGTAATTTCTCACAAATTTTCTATTCAGTTGTCTGATTCAACATACCTACCAGCAGGCCACATTTTCAATCAATTGCACATTTTTTCATAAGACACTTGGATCAGCCCATAGTACTTCAGTAGAAGTTTCTAAATTTCTCATGAAAATTTCTGCTTTTTAATACTAAAGGTTTCTTAATTTTTGGTGCAAGAATTACAGTATGATGTGGTTGCTACCACTAGACCTCTACCACTAGGCCTCTAGACCTATAAAACAAAATGTGGCAAGAAAACGAGTTCTATTGAACTCAACATACAAAGTTGCAGTGAATATTCCTCAAGAATAAAGGTTTCAATAACATTTTTGCCATGATATCATTGAATTTAGCTTTTAAATATTTCTTCGCACTATCAAACATAGTACTAGAATTTCTTAAATTTTTGGCCATCCTAGTAACTATAGTCTGCCTGAAATTAGCTGTCATGTGATAATGCCTGCGAATAGCAACAATTGAAGTGCTTTGGATGAATAATTTTGCGTTATCGCAAATCTCGTGTGACATCTAATTTGAGACAGATTTTGGTTCCTTATAAATGAGTTTCTTGTATAAAATGTGTGTAATGAAAATCCAGAGTCATGGCAACAAAATTCAATGTTTACAAAAACTAAGATCAAAACTTTGCATCCTAAAACGATTATCTCCGAAGGTGATAAAAATAACCACAACAAACTAACTATTTAGAGAACAAAATCGTTAAAAGACTTTTTATGGCCAGACTGTATATGAGTTTATTTTTATATTTGTTTTCGTCAAATCTTTTTTAGCTTCAAATAATATTTTACTTTTATTAGGGGGATATTTAAGGTTAGTTTAATGTAGGAAGAGACTCTGATGAATATTAGTTAATTAACTATAAATTCTTTATTATATATACAGGGTGAGTCAAACATGTATTACACTGTTTAAAAAATCTTCAGGAAAAAAGAAATGCAATGAGATTGTAAAATCTTAAATTCCATCATCTTACTGGGGCTTCAATTTAATTTTTAAAATTGTCCTCATAATTCTAGCTGTGCATTATTTCCTTCTGAAATCAGGAATTAGTCAAATTCTATATTTCTCATAAGCCCAACAGTTAAAAATGGCCTGTTCAATATCATGTAGATTTTGGCTTTTTGACGTCCAGCATTGATGGGGAAGCATAATTACATTTCAACAGTTTCCATAGCAATAGAAAGCAATGCCTGAGCTAAGAAAAACATTATGTTGCCATTTTAATCACCAAAAGATGGATCAAACTGAGCCGATCACTTATAACTTTCAGGCAAGGCCCACGGAAGCTAGTTTTCAGGAATTCTTCATTTGAGATTAAGAAGATGAAATTAAAAATATGAATAAATTCTCAAAATTAAGTTAAACCCTCAGTCAGGCACTGGAGTTGTAACTTTTCAAATCGGTGTTATAGTTTTGGCTGCATGATTTTTCAAAGAGTGGATACATTTTTCCGACTCACGCGGTATCTAATCTTTTAATTTTGGGAAAAGTTGCATTTTTCTATTGTGTTACCTCTTCATTGTCAAAATTTTAATGAACAATAAATTCTCTCACCTTAGCCAGCTTGGGTGAAGCAGCATGTTGTACCAGTGAAACATCTTACAAAAGTTTCTCGTCTTACGAACATGATCATCTAAAAAATTTGTGAAAAGATTGAGCAAACAACACAAGAGAATGAAGAGTACCCCCTACATGCCATATGTTGAAACATACTGAAAGAAACTAAAGAAACGAAAATTATTCATAAGAAACTAAAAAATTCCTAAGAATTCTTAAGAATTATTGAGAATTCTTAGGCAGGAAAACCATGTTAACGTGCACAAGGCCTGTACTTTAGACCTAACTTCAAATCCCAGGAGCACTCAACTATATACAGTATATTCCACTCTATCCAACAGCTTTCGGTCAATTATGTACCCAAAATTCTTGTATATAAATTGTTAAACTCTAAAATTACATACATTGAAATTTCATGATTATTTTTGCTTTCTTTCATCTCTGGTTGGGTATCATTTTGTAGAAAAAATTCTGAAATTTGAATGTTTTTATAAGAAACTTGGATCAACTTTGGCACTAAAAATTTTGCATGAAAAAAATTTCCGCTATTTGGTACTAAAAGTTTCTTAATTTGTTTCCAATTTTCTGAATTCATCTGTTTTGTAGTATAGACCTTTTAGCTATTCTACAAAGAGTCTTTGGATCAAATGGTGTTTTCTATATTTTTGAAAAATTTGTCAATGTACTCAAAGCTCTCACACCGATTACATAAACCTTTCAAATGAAAATTTAGAAAACTCTCACTTGATCCAAACTCTTTTGCAGAATAGCTAAAGAGCTATTACAGGTATCATGTTAAAAGGATAATAAGAGATGAGAGAGATTGATGACCCGTTCTACCCCAGACTGGAAAGTATGCAAAGTGCATACAACAGGTACAACAATGGTGCAATCCACACCTATCACATATAATGCAATCGTGAGATTGTTGGTACAGTCTTGGAACCGGCAATGATTGCACTGACAAATCATATTATTGTTCAGTGCAATCCTTACTGATTGCAAGACTTTACCAATGCTCCCAGTGCAATCTTTACTGATTCCAGGCTGTACTGTCCAATCACAATGTAAGGATTTCACCACTGTTTTACCTGCGTACGAAAGATGCGCACCTGGTTTATATGTTTTAAAGACATATCTTTAAATTCAAAAATCTTTAAAATCTACCATTCAAACAATTTGTCACGTTAGGTAACTGGTCAAGTCATAAGAAGACAAAAATTTTCAATAATTGCGATGCATCACAATATATCCAATGAATAAAGTTTCCTAAAACTTAGGTATCATATCGATATCAATGCTTTCGCTCACCACAAGCACACACAGGTACAACAGCGGTGCAGTCCTCACATTGTGATTGCACGGTCACAGTATGGCTTGGAATCAGAAAAAATTGCACTGAACAATAATATGATTGGTCAGTGCAATCATTTCTGGTTCCAAGACTTTACCAACGATGTCATGATTGCATTAAATGTGATAGGTGTGGATTGCACCGCTGTTTTACCTGTGACAGTAATGCCAATTATCAAATCAAATGGCCTAAATCTTTTCGACCGAGTACTTTTAGTTGGTAGCCCATACCAACTACTGGTAGTGGTAGGTAGGGTGGTATGGTACTGGTAGGCCTATTTTAAATTTATTATTCAACGATCACTTTAGTTTCTCACCATGAAAAGGATTACCTGGATGGAGGAAAAAATATTGAGATGTTGTCAGTCTTCTTTTACCTTTTGGGTGAAAACTGCACGTGTGAAGCCAGTTTACAGCGACATGCCTCTGATTTCTGAACTCAACTGATGAGAATGATTTCAGCTCTATTTTCGCGGCAAAATTTAAGGAGTCCATCTTTATCTGGCCTCGTTTGCAAACAAATTTAATCAATTATTAATTGATCAATCAATAAATCAATGCGAGGAAGATAGGAAGATTGGAAGTGCCCTGGGAGCGAGGTTGTGGAAGTGCGCACAACAAGCGCACAAGCAATTTCATCAAATCTAAAAGGGCTAAAACACTAAAAACGTGGAACTTTCAAAGTTTCACGAATATTTCCTTTCATATCTGACGAGAAAATAACGTTTTAGCCAAACAACTCAAATCTAACTTTCTTCAGAGGTGGTAGAGGAAATGAGCTCACAAACCACCACAAACCAGGATTGCCTCTTCGTTCGATAATTGAAACAACTCTTTGCTTTAAAATGTCAAATTTCATGGAATAATTTGTCCTTACTTTATCATCTAAACTCCTAATATTCTGGATTTCCGCTTTCCGCTATGAAGATCACTTTTAGACGATTGGCCGCTCTCGAATTGAATTGGCCGCTCTCCCCAATCCCTATTTCTGATTGTCGAAAAGGTGGTCTGAAGGTATAATGAGATCAGACCTTTGTTGCGACAATCAGGAAAAGGGATTGGGGAGAATGGGTCTAATAAACCTAAAAGTACTGAAGTGAATTGATCAATGCCTCTAGCCTCTAGTCACCGCAAAATGTTTACAACACTTTAAATTTTGAAGAACACTGATACCCATCAATCAACAGCAAGTGTAGGCCAAACCACTATTTCCTTGTCAGTGACACAACATTCACGCCTAGACAGTTATTTTACCGGCTCAAATCTAAATGTTACCACTTTAAATCTCTGTGAGAGCCACTAATTTCCCTTTTCTCGTTACCCCATCCTCTCCTCAATACCAACAAGATTTAAGAAACAAACAGTTTGTGTTTACGACGGATTTCAAGTGAAATCCGTTAATGGTTGCCCTACCTGCTAACGNCAATCACAATGTAAGGATTTCACCACTGTTTTACCTGCGTACGAAAGATGCGCACCTGGTTTATATGTTTTAAAGACATATCTTTAAATTCAAAAATCTTTAAAATCTACCATTCAAACAATTTGTCACGTTAGGTAACTGGTCAAGTCATAAGAAGACAAAAATTTTCAATAATTGCGATGCATCACAATATATCCAATGAATAAAGTTTCCTAAAACTTAGGTATCATATCGATATCAATGCTTTCGCTCACCACAAGCACACACAGGTACAACAGCGGTGCAGTCCTCACATTGTGATTGCACGGTCACAGTATGGCTTGGAATCAGAAAAAATTGCACTGAACAATAATATGATTGGTCAGTGCAATCATTTCTGGTTCCAAGACTTTACCAACGATGTCATGATTGCATTAAATGTGATAGGTGTGGATTGCACCGCTGTTTTACCTGTGACAGTAATGCCAATTATCAAATCAAATGGCCTAAATCTTTTCGACCGAGTACTTTTAGTTGGTAGCCCATACCAACTACTGGTAGTGGTAGGTAGGGTGGTATGGTAGGCCTATTTTAAATTTATTATTCAACGATCACTTTAGTTTCTCGCCATGAAAAGGATTACCTGGATGGAGGAAAAAATATTGAGATGTTGTCAGTCTTCTTTTACCTTTTGAGTGAAAACTGCACGTGTGAAGCCAGTTTACAGCGACATGCCTCTGATTTCTGAACTCAACTGATGATGAGAATGATTTCAGCTCTATTTTCGCGGCAAAATTTAAGGAGTCCATCTTTATCTGGCCTCGTTTGCAAACAAATTTAATCAATTATTAATTGATCAATCAATAAATCAATGCGAGGAAGATAGGAAGATTGGAAGTGCCCTGGGAGCGAGGTTGTGGAAGTGCGCACAACAAGCGCACAAGCAATTTCATCAAATCTAAAAGGGCTAAAACACTAAAAACGTGGAACTTTCAAAGTTTCACGAATATTTCCTTTCATATCTGACGAGAAAATAACGTTTTAGCCAAACAACTCAAATCTAACTTTCTTCAGAGGTGGTAGAGGAAATGAGCTCACAAACCACCACAAACCAGGATTGCCTCTTCGTTCGATAATTGAAACAACTCTTTGCTTTAAAATGTCAAATTTCATGGAATAATTTGTCCTTACTTTATCATCTAAACTCCTAATATTCTGGATTTCCGCTTTCCGCTATGAAGATCACTTTTAGACGATTGGCCGCTCTCGAATTGAATTGGCCGCTCTCCCCAATCCCTATTTCTGATTGTCGAAAAGGTGGTCTGAAGGTATAATGAGATCAGACCTTTGTTGCGACAATCAGGAAAAGGGATTGGGGAGAATGGGTCTAATAAACCTAAAAGTACTGAAGTGAATTGATCAATGCCTCTAGCCTCTAGTCACCGCAAAATGTTTACAACACTTTAAATTTTGAAGAACACTGATACCCATCAATCAACAGCAAGTGTAGGCCAAACCACTATTTCCTTGTCAGTGACACAACATTCACGCCTAGACAGTTATTTTACCGGCTCAAATCTAAATGTTACCACTTTAAATCTCTGTGAGAGCCACTAATTTCCCTTTTCTCGTTACCCCATCCTCTCCTCAATACCAACAAGATTTAAGAAACAAACAGTTTGTGTTTACGACGGATTTCAAGTGAAATCCGTTAATGGTTGCCCTACCTGCTAACGGAAGGTTTGATTTTGCTAGAGCAGGATTGGTGTGTTTCTCACATTGGTTTGACACTTTGCTATGACATCAAGGCTGCCTAGAGCTACATAAATCATTGAAGGAGTAACCGTTATGATAGGAAAACGTTATTAGATGGGCTAATCTTGCTGATGGTTAAGGCATACTGATCCTTGATCTAAGAAATTAGGAGGTACAGGTCGATACGAAACTCGTCAACTTTGATCAGGCCTTGCGAAATTGTGAAGAAAGAATAAACAAGGAAATTATTCTATTCTTATTGATCAAGGCCTAACTTAAATTTTGAGACCTTGTTTTTTGGTATATCTTAAAGACTTTCTGAGTTATGAATTCAAAATGGCGAGACTTAGGAAAGGTTCTTGCAGGAAGTAGCGACAATAACTCTGTAAGGAGGGAAATACACAGGGTTTTCAAGAGTCCATTTTTAATTTGGAAAAGTTTTATCTTTATGTACGAGGACTTTTAGGTGCAAAGAGATTTCATTCAGTTAATCTGAACAGGTACATTTGGTACCTTTCATTACTACAAGTTTCTTATATGCTCTTACAAAAACAAACTTTTGCAGTTATCTGCAATTTTTCAAAATATCTCCAACTTACTTTCCAAGCTCATAACTGAAAGAGTTCCCAACTTAAAATCAAAATTAAGGATCGATATTCAAGTTAAACTGGAAGACATATGGATATGAATATTTCAAAGTTCTATCGCTCCTTACAACGTCAACAAAGTCTACCAAACGTTGAGAAGTTTTATTCATATCAAGTCGCCAAGTAATTTTATACCAGATGATGCGGCAATACGGATCAACATCTAGTAGAACATTTTGTCATAAAATGAGCCAGTTTTTATAAAGATTTATTACCTCTTAAGAAATTAAATTTAGTAGAATACAAGGCAGCTTTAGCTTTAAAAAATATGTTCTGGAGTACAGAAACTTGTGTAAGGACTTATAGCGCAGTAAGATGACTATAATGCCTGTAAATGCAAAAAGCACTGCCGATTAATTAATCTGAAGAAGGGGCCCTTTGATGAGAATGATTCCATGACATAGATGAGATTCTGACGGGAAGGTCAAAAATCGCATGATTCGTTTTTCATCCTCCATAGTGGAATCAAGCCAAGACAATCTCAAAAGATGTTCCGAAATGAGTGTAACCGAAGCCTATAAACTGCGTCACTTTATGAATAATTGTGTTTAAAAACAAATGACGGGTGGGTAAAAGGTTTTAGTATTAAAGAGAAAGCATGTTTCACCAAGCATTGGAATTTTTAGACGGATTACGAAAATGAATAATGTCGACATCAGAAATTTGGTAGGCCTCCTGTGTGTTCTTATTGTCAGCCTCCCAAAGGTATCGGCCTTGTCATATCCAATTTAAGACTTTGTAGCCTGATTAAGGTTCTTAAGATCTTGATTGACTTATTGATTAATTGATTTTGACTTATCATTCTTGTTATATTAAATCATTGTTTTCAGTATTTTGCAAAAGTAAACAAAATTAAAAGGATCGCAATCTCTGTATGTCACAAATGATTCAACTAGTTATAACTGATTTTCTCTCTGCTCGCCGCTTACTCCTGTCGGATAAACTGGATGATTGCTAAAATGCGTTAGAAGTGAATTGCCGAAAAGGCACGCTGCCTATACACATTGGCATTGAGTAGGAGTTGTGCTCTCCCGCCGCACCTGAAATAGCCGTCAAAAATGATGAAAAGTATTTTTTTGCCGCTACAATGATATTCTGAATAGACTTGCTCCAAGTCTATTCCGTGGTCTATAGCGCTCAATAGAACATTATAACTTCTGCAGGGGCGTAAATCTTGAAGAGGACGCTGCGAAGGGTCGTTTCTCGTTTCTCCTTCGCAGCGTCCTCGTCACGATTTACGCCCCCACAGAAGTTATAATGTTTTATTGAGCGCTGATAGACCACGGAATAGACTTGGAGCACGTCTATATTCTGAATGAAGCCAAGCCTCCACAAAAAATAATCTCTAATTTCTAATTTATTATTTTTGCAATATATTCCACTCCACGATCATTGAATTACAGAAATGATACTGCCCAAAATGTCTCAAAAAATGTCCCTGTGCGAATCTAGTGAATCAGGGAAAACTGTTAGAATTTTGAAATATTTATTTTCATATTTTGATTAGCTCAATTTAGATATCGCCACCTTGAAATATAGATTTTATATACTACTTTCCAGTAAAAATTTACATGACAAACTATTTATTACTCTTCCTAAAAACTAGCAAACTACATACTTTACAATACTACATGGACAATACCATGGGGAGCAAAAACTATATCTACCTCGTGGTCGGAATTATCGATTCTTCGGCAATTTGTGTTAAAAGTCCCTAGATCTTTGACTGCTAGCATAGTCAATCTTTCACAATCTTTCTACTAATTTGATCAGGATTTTCTTATTACGTCTCAATCCAAATCTACTTTAGGAAAGAGCTCGTGTTTCGAAATAAACCCTCTGTGATTTATAACTGGACCAGGTTGTCCTTTCGGCTCAACATGCGACAAAAGAGGGACAAACCACAAATTACAAAGACTTTATTTAATTTTCGAGATCTAATAGTCACTTACTAGGCCGCCATTTTAAATTTCATAATCGAATGTTAGCAACAAACTTCGCATAGCAACAAGCTAACTCATATGAGAATTCGTTGCCGCAACGCGTAGCGTCATGGCGCCGCGGTGCTATTCAACAATCATTTCAAAATTCTCTCAAAAGTATGAGGGTGGCTAAGATCCTTATACAACACCCTCTCTTTTCCCATCCGACATTTTGCACGCTTGAGATAAATGTGTATAGATGGACAAATTGATTTGCTACGTAGTTGTGGTACGAAACTTGGAGGAAGAACAAGAAGTTTAGCGGAGCTTGGACACGCTTTTAGGATTATTTTAGCTTTTAAAGAGGGGGGCTTTGGGGGGTATCAGAACCCGCAAACCCGCATCAAAATTTGCAAAAACTCGAAAACCCGGAAGCAAAAACACACGAAACCCGAAGCTTGCACTTTTGGATAAATGTGTGAATTTTTGCCAGCACTTCTCGATTATTGCCAACGTGTTCACTTTTAGCGATTTTTCCTCGTTGTTTTTAGCATCCAAAAGCCAGTTTTTCGATCTCAATCAACTGCACAAACCATATGACTTTGAAAACCCCAAAATCTGCCGATTTTAGATAGAAAACCCGAAATCTGAGCGGAAAAATAGGCTAAACCCGCAACCCGTGATACATCTCAAAACCCGAAAACCCGCACGTTTTAAACGCAAAACCCGAAACCCGAGGGCTAAAATTAGCCAAACCCTCAACCCGTGAAAGCCCAAAGCCCCCTCTTTAATTAAAAATAAAACGGTAAATATCAGTGCTATTTTTCTCACCAAGTTCTTCAAAAAATTTGAATTACAGAGCAATTAGCCTGTGTTCCAGACCACTTGAAACGAAAGGACAGTGGTCTGGAACACAGGCTAAGAGCAATTTGTATACCCAACATAGTGTTCTTCGTAAACTGATCATAAGTAATTCCAGCAATTGTAAGCCCAACTAAGGCACTTCGTCAGATAATTTCTTGAAAAAGCTGCAAGGTAAAGGCGAAACAACTTCTTCAAAATTTAAGAAATGTCGGATATGTTTGCTTGCTTGTGATATTCCAAAATTCAAGTTCACTATCATGGAGCACAATGTATTAGATGCAGATTCATTCACGCTAAATCTCTGTTGTTACACCGCATCAAAGTTGTTCTTTTACTTCTGCTCTAATATCTGAAATGTTTAAATAATTAAAATGGTACCAAGCGAGCAGCAAGTCTTTATGGGTGTGTTTGATTGGTAATTCCAACCCTACCAAATTCTGAAAACAGTAGACTTCGCAGAGACGGAAATATATTTCCCAATCAAAACACNACAGGGAGGAAATAAATTTTGTAGGAATAACTACTGCGTTTCTTAACGCCCATGGTTGCATCAAAAGATCAAATTAAATTCAGGCGTATTGAGTGTTGATTATCCTACAACGGTTTTCATTCAGCAAAATTCAGAAGTTTCGCAAGCAACCAGGTTTTGAAGCATACCACGAAATTGTACAAAGCAGATCTACCTTTTTTGGTGTCCATTTGAATTCTTTGGCATGGTTGTTCAATGATTATGCCAGAAATTAAAATCTCCTGATCACGTCTGAATCGAAAGTTAATGTGAAATTGTGAAACTAAGAATCCTGGGCAAGATTTACGATGTCTTCTAAACCAGATGTCTCAAAATATGGGTTTTTCAGGCCATCATTTTAAATGTTTCGCATAATTTGGCTTTCGGTATAACTGAAAAAGAAGAAATTTTACAGATATGTAGCAAAACCAAATACTGTGGATTTTTCAAACAACGAAACTTTTCCTGACTCACTCGGTGCACATTTTGGATATTTTCTCTCCTTCAAGGATCCTCGAGTGAAATGTGGCTTATCGCTCCAGTCGTTGCTACCAACTACGCAGAAATCATTCGGAAATATACCGACTCAAGTAGTAGGTCTAACTTGCATTGTGCAATAGAACTCTTTACATAATCCATACTTAATATTTCGTTACTCATTGATCACAGCAAATAATCAGATAAGCAAATAATCTGAAAACTAAATCATGTTTGCCAGGAAAACCAATCGGTTTTTAATTTGACATGGCCAAGAAAAAAGGTGGGATTTCAGGAAATTTATATTTAAACTTACAGATAAAATCTTCAAATAACGTTTGCGGTATGGCTCATTTAAAATAATTTGTCAGCCTCCAAATCATCGTGTCTCTCAAACTGTAACTGATTCATTCTGAAAGGAGTGGTCCACATTTTATGTTAACTCTGTGATGAATTTGCGAAATATTAAAATCTGGCCATGTACAATTTACGGACTGGTTGTGTTCTTGCTAGCCGGCGCGGCGTCTCTTCTTTGACACCAAACTCCAAGCCCAAACCATTGATGGCCAAAACCTTGTTAATGACATCATTAAAAATATTTTCGAAATTTGTTTTCGCTTCTCCATCAGTTTCCTCTAACTCTCAGTAGAATGTAATCATCAGATTCATTTTTGATCAGTTCCATTTTATTTGTGTAAGTTTCAATTTTATTAGAAACAAGTTTCAATTTTATTGGAACAACGATTCTACAGTTTACTTCATTTGTTACTTAATGTAATTGATAAGATAACAGGATACAGAGAAGTTGTTTCTGACTCACCTGGTACATTCTAATGCTTACAATGATTGATTAAAGAGAAACCGCTGTCCAGGATGCTTCGATCAGGCTTCGATACCCCAGAGAGGAATGATGTATTAAGCACGCGAAATCTGAAAAAATCTCTGCAGCCTGCAAAAAATTCTCTTTCACTGCCTCGCAATTCTTCGGAGCATTAGCTAATGACTCCATGTCAAAAAAGTTTGTTGTTTATAAACTCACAAATAAACTACTCATAACTAGTTTATCGATGCCTGGAAAGAAAGCATTANTTTTTTACTTAATATAATTGATAAGATAACAGGATACAGAGAAGTTGTTTCTGACTCACCTGGTACATTCTAATGCTTACAATGATTGATTAAAGAGAAACCGCTGTCCAGGATGCTTCGATACCCCAGAGAGGAATGATGTATTAAGCACGCGAAATCTGAAAAAATCTCTGTACGCTGCAAAAGATTCTCTTTCACTGCCTTGCAATTCTTCGCAGCATTAGCTAATGACTCTCTGTTAAAAAAGTTTGTTGTCTATAAACTGACAAATAAACTACTCATAACTAGTGGATCGATGCCTGGAAAGAAAGCATTACACACTGCGAGGAATGACAATAACTCTAGCCTAAGCTACACTTATTCAATGTACTTCACGCATTCTTAGACAAGTTGCTATCCATCCTTCGAATATTATCCGGATCTTAAATTGCAGCATAATTGAGAATCGGTATACCTCCCGCCAGTTAAGTTTGCGATCCCCTCCTAGGCTACAAATTGCTGTCCAAGGCACGGAAAAATTACCCGGCTTAGACACGAACTGCATGCTGGGTGCTCGAGACATACAAAACGTATACAAAGAGTGCGCGGAAGCCACAAAAGGATGATTGGCTATGTGTAAAATCTGGACCAATGACAGAGTAGAATTAAAGATCATTATAGGTATGTGGGTCGTCTGACATTTTTTATAAAGGTTTCCAAAGCTTCGAGAGCTTTTGGTGTTGATGTTTAACGAACCATGTAGGGTCATGAATGCTCTTAGGACGTCCCACGGGACATTTCTGGCTACAGTTCGGGTAGGGATGTGCCGCCTAAATTTGCAAAAAGGTACTGTTGGCGAGACCAAGTTTTCTACAACTTCATCGCAGTTTTCAAGCACAAAAATTTAATAATTTTTATGTCAATTCCGTCAGAACATATAACAAAATTTCCTCGTAGAGCTGACAGAAGGTTAATAAACAACTTTTGAGCTTCCAGGCACTAACATCGCTCATTCAGAAGTCGTGCAAACAGTCCGTTAAAGGACATCACAAATTAATAAATTATAGGTTTCCTTGGATCCGTTGCTAGTGGGTTCATGGTCTGAGTTTTCCAGAGGTGTTGCTTTGGGAGCTGGGAAGCAATGAGAATAAGCCCGCTTCTCTTCAAAGAGGGCGCTTGGCTTGTATAATAAATTGTAGGTGCAGCGGGCTATCAGCTATCGGCTTATTATCATTTGAGTAATTGTCTGTGGGTTGACCTGTGAATGTTTGTATCCTGAAATCGTTGGCAGTTATTCACTTATTCGCTGATTCTCACTACGTTAACCAAACACTAAAACAAACAAGTGAGTTTGGTTCTAGAAGGTGAAACAAGACGACTTCTTGGTATATCGTGATCAGAGAGGAACTAAACATTGAAACAAACAAGAAAGTTTGGATATACGAGTGAAACAAGACGACTTCGCGGTAAAACTTGATCTGAGAGGAACTAAACATTAAAACAAACAAAACGAGTTTACTAATACGAGTGAAACAAGAGGACTTCGCGGTACATCGTGATCAGAGTGGATTTTTAAGTAGACAAATCGTGATTCTTTGGCGGAGGAATTTCACTGCATTGCATAAATGTGTTTTTAGAGAGTACTTTCAATGATGAAATACACCACATTATTGGTTCTGCTAGGAGCTACCTTTTTTGGAGAGACATTTTCTTATTGGTGGTGAGTTGATAATAATTATCGTTTTCTTATCAAAAACCTTGCTTCCTCTATTTGATAAAGTTTTTCTTTATCAGGTTACCCTTAATCTGTGTGTTTATTGATTGCGTGTTAGTTATCGGTGATATGAGATTTGTAGCCACGATAAGTTTTAGGATGTTTGACGTTGAGACCCAGCTTTGATAGATACGAAGCAAGGATATTTCTTTGGATAGAATTTAGAAAATATTCTAAATTACAGTACACAGAACCTTTCGTATGGTGCATTACATTATCTTACTTGTAATCAATTTTTTCATCAGAAGGTTTCGATTGCAATAAGCAAAACAAAATATTTTCTTTGGTAAAACCAAGTTTCGAATTCAGCTCTCTGGTTTTAAATGCCATGTCCCTATCAAACTAAAAAGCTCTGCAATTTTTTCAAGATTTTTCAGTTCAATGTTGCTTGAGTGAAAAGTGAAAATAATTACTACAAATACTGTCTAAACTAACCTAAAATATATTTTTGGACACGTCAAACGGTTACGTTAGCAAAAAGTACGTTTCACAAAAAACGTGCTTTTAACCAATTTAATATTTACGATCAGTGATTCCGAAAACCGAAAATTGAAAAGAGAGAAATTGAGTTACTTTTCTCTTTATGTAATCAAATTATTCGGTATTTTTTGGCTGCAATTAAACGTGAATCTGTATCATTTTCGTTAGAAGCTGAAAGTTAAAAAGGATTTTTATGCCTTAGAATATTTTTCGTGGAAAGACGGCTTCCTATCCCTTTTTGCCATTACCAACATTCGTGTTCCGTACCTTAGTGTCTTTCTCTACGTGACACAAATCTGTTAATAACTGTTCTTGTAATAAACATTCAAGAGTTCCTTTAATGCTCCCAATAAATCGAATAGATGAAGCAATAAATAAACAAAGCGTTCGTGAAGTGTCAAGTCAAACGTGTATCNGGTTATTTTTCTCTCTATGTAATCAAATTATTCGGTATTTTTTGGCTGCAACTAAACGTGAATCTTTATCATTTTCGTTAGAAGCTGAAAGTTAAAAAGGATTTTTATGCCTTAGAATATTTTTCGTGGAAAGACGGCTTCCTATCCCTTTTTGCCATTACCAACATTCGTGTTCCGTACCTTGGTGTCTTTCTCTACGTGACACAAATCTGTTAATAACTGTTCTTGTAATAAACATTCAAGAGTTCCTTTAATGCTCCCAATAAATCGAATAGATGAAGCAATAAATAAAAAAAGCGTTCGTGAAGTGTCAAACGTGTATCAACTGTTGTCAGTATCGTCAAAACAAAATCGTTTCTTATGCAGCGAAATATGCTTGAAAATGAAACACGGTGAAGGGAAAGTTCTACAAGCTGTAAATCGTTTCAACAATGTATTGAACCCATGAAAATTGCAATAGTTGAATTGCTCTTTATTCACTTTGTCGTATCTATCCTAACGATACTGAAACAAACAATTCGATGGAAGTATACTAAAATGCAAAGTTGCAAATCTTGATATGTATTCCCGTAAATAACCATTTTGCGAAACGAGTGTTTCTTAGTTTTGTAAGCATGTGTACATTTCTTTCAACATAGCAGGCTTAAACTGACTAGTGATGCTGATGGCATACTTTCATGCAGTACAGTGGTACCAGAGCTTTAAATGTTAGGAAATACAGATTTTTAGAGAACTCCTTTTTACCCCTGTTTACTCCAATTCTGAAAATGTTCAAGATATAAAAAAAGCACACGGTAGAATTTTAGTAAAGTACCTAAAGTTCCTTTCAAGTCATTCAATGCAAAGAAAGATGCAATAGCCATTTACAGCAGCTATTTTTAAAATTTGAAACCTATGCTATCCTACTACAGTAAATCCCCGCATATAAGAACCTACACAAATAAGAACCTACAGACTGTTTTTCCTAAATTATGCACCTTGTAATCAAGGACCTGTTTCAGTTTGATGAAAAGATGTGTTCTTATTAAAAGGGTAATAAAGTTAATTTTGTTAGTCCCAGTTGGCTGTAAAATATGAACCACCTCCCCTGCTATTTTTAAGCTTAGAATTAGTTGTTAATGTTAGGTCCTTAATAACATTGCCAAAACAAATAACAGGGTTGAAAATCTCTTGATGATAACTCATAAAAGGTTTACACAAGGGACCCTTGGAATAAGAACCTTTATGAACTTTTATACCCTGAAATTCATCTGAAGACTTTTAAAAAAAGAACCTAATTCAGCCTGGGTCTCAAAAAGGTGGGTTCTTATANAGGACCTGTTTCAGTTTGATGAAAAGATGTGTTCTTATTAAAAGGGTAATAAAGTTAATTTTGTTAGTCCCAGTTGGCTGTAAAATATGAACCACCTCCCCTGCTATTTTTAAGCTTAGAATTAGTTGTTAATGTTAGGTCCTCAATAACATTGCCAAAACAAATAACAGGGTTGAAAATCTCTTGATGATAACTCATAAAAGGTTTACACAAGGGACCCTTGGAATAAGAACCTTTATGAACTTTTATACCCTGAAATTCATCTGAAGACTTTTAAAATAAGAACCTAATTCAGCCTTGGTCTCAAAAAGGTGGGTTCTTATATGCGGGGATTTACTGTATTGCAACACCATTTATTTCTTTCTCGTTCTGCTTATACAGCTAATCGAAACTTGTTTTCGAATTAGAGTATGTATGACTAAGGCTTCAACATGACCAAACCTGAAACAATTTCCTTTTAGAAATCGTTTGGGCATTAACAACAATCTTCAAACCCGTCACTCATGGCTTACCTTAATACCACTTCGTAAATATAGTGAATTCCTTGGAATTAATATGAGATATATGAGAAAATGATAGCCCACATGCTTAGTAGCTGACGACTGAATTAAAATGTGATTTGACATCGATCATAGCTACGTCTATCTATCCCCCACCTATCTTGAAGTTTCTTTCTTTCATTAGATCGTTTTTTTTATTGATGAATGGGTTTAGATCTTCGAAGAGTCAACATTTAATCTTAAATCAAAGTCTAATCATAGCCATGCGTCTGATCAGGGCATGACACGTCTAGGCTGGTGAAGATGATGTTTTGCAAACGAAGTGATCTTGGTTGTGCACCTCCAGTCCTTATTTATATTATTATATATTAGCTTTTTTCACACTAGAAGATGAAAAATTGGCTGAACGGACAAGTCGTCTGACAGTTGTTCGTTTGGTGTAAATTTAAGTCAGACTTTTGACGACTTGTATGTGCAGACAAAAAATCGTCTTCAAAAAATCATCTGGCTAGACGAACAAATAGACGGACAAAATCAAATGACTTGTATGTGGAAAATTTTGTCCGCCCGTTTCTACACCAGACAATTTGTCCGCATAAGACTACTTGTCCGTCTAAGATGGCCTGTCCGTTCAGATGATTTGCTCGTATTCTAGTGTGAAAAGGGCTATTGTCTGGTCTAAGAGCCCTAGTGGTGGGGTATATAGGCTATAGGGTTTGCTCCGAGGAGAGAAGCATACGGAACTTATAGCATGCCAGGCGGCAGCTATGCGATCATTTGTAACAAAGCAACAGATCTGTTACCCCATTAGAGCAAACTACAACCACCAAACCTAGATAAGGTCCAAGTAGATTCATTTTTACCCAGGACGAAAGAAAAGTCAATTTCTGTGTACCAAGTTGGTAAAACAGCTTGACCAAGCTTTAACAGTTTCCCAGAAATTTCCTAATAAGAATGAGGGACGCCAAGGTTCCATGCCAAATTCCCTGGGTACCAGAGCCAAAACAATGAATTCCGTAGTAGCCATTTTTGCTTCATATGTACCACATTTATGACTGTGCGTCGGTCACTGGGCCACGTAAGAACCAGAAGCTAATCTCAAATCAAAGTCTAATCAGGGCGAGGCATTCCCAGACTCCATCCAGATATAATGCAATTGAACTGTTCACTATCAAATTTTAAAGACCCTGCTCTGTCCCTTTTGATTTCTCCGAATGTTTCTCCATGGTATGGAACTGTGTCTATTGTGTCTATTGTGAATAGGTCTAGGTGTGTACGTGCTTAACTCAAGAGTTAATCTTGCACCATAGTCAAATCAGGGCAAGACACGCCTAGATTCTAGAAAGATCTTTCTTGAAAGAAATTGTCTTTGCCCATGACATCCTAACTAAAAAGACCTCCAGAACCTAACCCTATCGGTTGTAGAGTCGAAAGACTACTTTTAACCAAACAGCTAAAGAAAAAGGTGACCTTTAGAAGCTCAATGACAAAAAAATTTGAGGGTATATAAGCTTGAGAGATAAACAGGAGGCGATTTTTAGAGGAGGCACGGGACGCAGGTGCAAGACCAACGTTAGCGCTTAGAAAAGGAAGTCCATCGGACAAATTTTACGAAGAGTCTGATAGCTCTTTTCGTATTGCATCCTCGTCTAATCCAAGCAAAATAGACGTAAAATAAAACAAGAACTTTTCCCCTGATATGTGCTAGATATCTCTCTATATAGTTAAAGGAGGAAGGCCGTTGCTTATGAAACATATTTGCCATAGTTGGTTGCACTAAAATCTGTCACTATGCCATACGTATGCCATAGCGAAGGTGAATATAACATCAAGCTAAAGTTTCTGTTGCTGAAAAAATATGTTTCTGTTTGATCTGAAAGAAATGCATGTAGAAAGGAGAAGATAATCCAACCTAATCACAGTAAAAATGACTGGTACATGATCTTTTCGGCAAATTATACTCAAAGGTATGAAATAGCCAAATAGAATTCGGCTCCTCTTTACAATATGAAGGTGCCATGTAACAAATTGTAACAATCCCAAAATTCAACTGCAATTAGGCTTTGATACAATCTGAAGATCTTACGTATCCGGTACATCTAGCATACCATGTGCGGTCCATAATATCTCAGGTTTTTTTGCATTGACATGTGAAATAGAATTCAACAGAATTCGTTTCCTCATGCGACAGGAAGGTACAATGTCCCGGGGATAAGATTTTTGGATGGTGTGAAAGCACCTTGGGATTCAAATGCAATAAGCAATGATCTAAATTGAAGATGTTCCGCATCCGGTTGCTTGTTGGCCCATAGAATCATCAATTTGGTTACATCATGGTGTGAAATTTGACCAAAAAGAAGTCGGTTTTCTCTTGTGATAGGAAGATACTATCGCTTGAGAATTCGATTCTAGAATGTTGCAAACCGCCTTGCAAGTTAAATGAGTTAAATACAAGAAGCAATTATCTATCAGTTTCGAATCTTTCTCTGCTTCCTGAAAGAATTACTAGAGGTGGACTAGAGAACCAGTAGAAAGCGGCTTCCACAATATTTGGGAGGTGCGAAGTAGGAGAACCATTAAAAAACAATTACCACTATCACTGTTCTCTAATTACGGTCCTTTTATCAGATGAAATTCAAAAAGTGATGATAAAATTAAAAGAAACAAAATTAGGAACTTGTGCTTTTAATATGATACAATGATAAACTGAGATGATATCTGGACCAAATATAACGATGTGGACGTTTTCTACCAGTTGTACCATAGTTGAGCCAGAAAAAAGTTCCAGCGTGTGCATGTGCCATCATTAATTATCTACGAGTTTTAGCTAACAATGGCTAATATCAAGGCTATCTTAGACTACGTTTGCATGATACCAGCACAATTTGGGGCTTGATTTTAACGACACAAACATTTATCTAGGCGTAAAGGATCAATCTGCTTCGTTTGATAAAATGTCCGTCTTGATCGCTTTTTGAGTATTCTGGCGAAGCCGTTTTCTACTTGGCCTAGTTAGAATTCCGTTTCGCAATCCTGCCGTTTTCAAATTCTGCCAGCACAATTTGTAACATTTTCATGCGAAGGGATACCCTGGGTACCAGACTCTCAAAACTCATTTTATTTTAGTCTGGTACCCAGGGTAGTGAACGGAAGACGACCTATCGGTGACAATTTTGCTCTGTTTTCAGATTTTAAAGTCATCGTGTGAAAATCTTAGATGTGAAAATCGATCATGTCATGCAGTTCTAAAGTCGTTGGCTATTTACTTGGAAGCTGTCTGAAATAACTCAAAAAGGTCTAAACAGTCCAAATTGTTTCATATTATCTCCAAGGCTCCACTAGCAAGCGCAAACATGCCCAGTTTGGACTAATGATATCAAATTTGCAAGTTCACACGGTCTGAAAAGGCTGGCTAACTTACGAAACACACCCTAGTATCTTTTTAATATCGTGTATTTGCAAATGTCTACAATTTAAGACGAGTTGGATTTTTATCTAATCTTTAAATCGGGAAATATTTGCAAGCGAGAGAATCAGGTGGATAAAATTAATGCTCTAGGTTTTCGGATATAAGTTAGAAAGAGGATTTCAATTGAAAAACAAACATTGCATTAATATAACTTCCAAACAGTAGCAATTTGATTAACATAGCCTTAAATTTGATTTTTCGAGGATTTTATCAAAATTGCATTTTGAAGCTTTCAAATTTTATTAATTGCAACTCACCGACCTGCTTTAATTCATAGGGTTAATAAGAAATTTATTGGATATAACAAAATTTTATCTGCTTTTGTCGCTAATTCTCCAACCGCCAATATAATTCTTTACCCCTAGGCTTGTTCCTGTTAATTTGAAGTAATTCTTGATAGGCCTTGATAAGGATGGAATTGGATAGATAAACTTTTAACATATAATAGACTATGGCTACAGTTAGCGTGGGTTGGAGGACCAACGTTGAGAACCGAGGAGTCCAGAGTCTATAGTTTCTCGTCTCAAGAGAATGAATTCTTTAGAGAGTTTGACGGTAAAAGTTTTACGAGACGAAGGAGTAAAAAATAAATACAATCGGTGATATCTGATCAAACTGTCCGCACAGAGAATATTTGTTGTTTTGCTTGGTAACCTCCTCCATCAAATGTTGTTTCATGAGTTTAATTTAAACCACCCTGAAAAAATTCTTGAATCATTTTTGACTGATCAAGTTTGGGGAATGGTTCAAATTCAGAACGGTTAAAAAATATCAGTCTGAACGATTTTAGATTAAGGAATTGTGTCGAATGGTCGAATGGTCAAAGGGTTAGGGTTAGGGACAAACAATGCAATTTCGTCTCGTTTCATATCAACGCTCGATTGCAACATAGTCCATATGTTTGGAAACGTTTCAGTCGTTGCATGGCGTTCCAATGTGGGACACACTCCGTAAGTGGACCAGTTTCAGTAATGCTAGCAGATCTACTAGGGAACGATACCAGCAGGTTCGGTGCAAATGCAAGTGTTTCCATATCGATTTTGGATACAGTTGCAAATTTAACGAGTCCTATATAATAATGCCATCATTATTCTAAAATTGAAAAATGGATGAAATGCAATCGACTTTTGGCCCATTTCTAAGTATTTTCAGGAGAAGCTTCCAAACAAAATCTCTAATGGCTTTAAATCGGTAAGAGAGCTTTTAATGAGATAAATTCTTATCCTTAATTTAGAATTTCAGCTTTAAAACCATCTATAATTCGTTGAAATTTACAGTCCATCAAATGGACAATTCAAGACTATAAAGTTCGGCAAAAGTCGATATTCGTCCNAATTCTTGAATCATTTTTGACTGATCAAGTTTGGGGAATGGTTCAAATTCAGAACGTTTAAAAAATATCAGTCTGAACGATTTTAGATTAAGGAATTGTGTCGAATGGTCGAATGGTCAAAGGGTTAGGGTTAGGGACAAACAATGCAATTTCGTCTCGTTTCATATCAACGCTCGATTGCAACATAGTCCATATGTTTGGAAACGTTTCAGTCGTTGCATGGCGTTCCAATGTGGGACACACTCCGTAAGTGGACCAGTTTCAGTAATGCTAGCAGATCTACTAGGGAACGATACCAGCAGGTTCGGTGCAAATGCAAGCGTTTCCATATCCATTTGGATACAGTTGCAAATTTAACGAGTCCTATATAATAATGCCATCATTATTCTAAAATTGAAAAATGGATGAAATGCAATCGACTTTTGGTCCATTTCTAAGTATTTTTAGGAGCCAAACAAAATCTCTAATGGCTTTAAATCGGTAAGAGAGCTTTTAATGAGATAAATTCTTATCCTTAATTTAGAATTTCAGCTTTAAAACCATCTATAATTCGTTGAAATTTACAGTCCATCAAATGGACAATTCAAGACTATAAAGTTCGGCAAAAGTCGATAATTCGTCGACTATACAGGCATATGAAAGTGAAAATGAAAACAACATGGACATGGACCAGACTGTGGGCAGGACGGCAAGACGCCAAATACAGTATCAAAGATCCGAAAAGGCCGTAAGTTGGAGCCCACCCGCCATCTGTTGTTTTTAGTCGGAATCTAAAATCCACCTACACGAATTCTGTATTATTTGCGCCTGTCGGCTCAAAGTGAAGCACATAAAACTGTGAAGCTTACTACCAGTGCTGTACCGGGTGAGTCAGAAAAAACGTGGGGTGTTTGCCAATTTGTTTTGATGCAGTTTAATTTACAAATTCGTTTCTTTAAAGTTCATTGCATAGAAGAAAAGCTAACTTAGATATGAAAATTTGTTTGGTTGAAATTAGTCTTTCCATTCCAGAATTACGAGCGATTTTAGTGAAATGGTGTTTCGCAAGATTGCTAAAATAGGCCTTCAATTAGATTGATATTCATTCACGTGTGACCTTCTAAATCATGACAATCATATTGTTTCTTTACCAAAACTTGAAACAAGTCATGCATTGTGTTAGACCACAAAAGGAAAAACTAATGTTGATTATGTTGTATCCCTATGGGACGAGTCATTTAATTGTCATTATTAGCAAGCTGAAAGTTCTTTTACCAGCGATACTTTTCACCAAAATGGCTATATCACAAAATCGCAAATAAATATGGAAAGAAATGACCGATTTTAACAAACTAAATTTCTATAACTAATTTAATCTTTCTTCTGCAATATAAAACTTCAACACTCCTGATTTGACTTGTTTTTCACCAAAATATGGCTTGTTAAACGCCCCACGTTTTTTGTGACTCACCCGAAATTTTTTTCATCCAATAGTTTTCGTTGTTGACGTACGTTAGGGGGGCATGTATGAAGGGGGCATTTATGAATAAAGTTTTATATTCTATAGGTATCCCAAGCCTTTTCCTCAAAAATTGGCAAATTCTATTCTCAAAGCAAGTTTTTTAAAGGAATTAGATCAGTATACAAGTCGCTTGAGACAAAAAACTTTTTGATGCCTGTCACATTTAACCAATCAAACCACGGGAAGTCTTGAGTGGCACGTTCCGCTTATTGTTTCCTTTGTGTAAATTGTGTTCTATTTTAAAAACCTCAATGTACGACAATGTACGAAGACTTGAGAAACTAAGAGAAAGAAACTAAGAGAAAGTATTTAATATTTATACTACTTGATGACGAGTCAAGCTCGAAAAGCTGTTAGAACTCTGAAGTCTTCGTACATGGTGGTATTTGAAAGAAATTACTGTTGTGTTGCAACAATAATGCCATTATTTAACGTGGCCAGCAAAGATAGTTTACTAAACTATTCAAAACATACAAAATTCACAATATTTTGTAACTTTGATATAACATAAATATACGAAAATCCGATGAAATTTCCCACGTTACAACGCAAAGCGATTTTAAGCCTTTAAATTGACAGTACAAAGTGTCGATAGTATATTTAAAAGTATGGCTAATAAGTATTTTGAAAATTAATTTATAATTCTTTCTCTCCATGTTTTCCTTTTTTAGTCTTAACATCAATGAGCAAGTTAACTTCACATAAACTTCAACTTAATTCCTTTTTGTCGGCACTTTATAGAAAATTTATGTTTTATGAACAATGTCATAAAGTCTCAAAGCTAAAATTAGGGATGTTGTCCGTAGCAATAACACACAGGTCAACAATAAAGGTCAAATGTGAAAAGAAGGGAAAGATTGTCATATGGAAGCATAGATATATAGATCTAAGGAAACCAAAATTTTTCCAGATGATGACGAAATGTAGGCATAAAGTAGTGGAATTCCTAGGCCATGCTGTGCTTAGCTCGAAAGAGGTCGTTATCTGCTTTGACTCTTCATAAAATTAACGCCTTTGATGGCTACGTCGAGTTATCACAGCCATGACTAGTATTCGAAAAATGATACCATTTAGTGTATATCAAATTCAAACAATTTTGTTGTAATTTGATGTTCGTTAAAAATGGGTGACCAAAATTTGAAATCACCGAAATCCGAAATTCTTGGTAACTGAAAATGCTGAGCACTAAAAATGTTCATTATTACAAAAAGCAAAATACAACTCTTTTTAAATTGTAAAGAATATTTTGAGACTCAAAAACATCTTGCAGCATACAACACATCTTGCAAAAATGTTGCAATCTAATCTTCATCTTGCTCATAATGTAGGCTATCTTCAAACTTTGTAGCTCATTATTACCTTCCTTTAATCATGAGCTGGCGAGCAGTTTTCAATTTCCGCCGAAGTTTTCTCAAATCAAATCAAATGTAAATTCAAAGTTTGCTCGTCTTGGCTTGGCTAACCTCGCAACACAGCTAAATCAACGTTGATGTGGTGTATATGACTACTGCACGATCTCAACATTGAGATAATCGTTTAAATCTGTTCATTTCTACTTCGATTCAAAATGTGTGGTCTCGTTTGCGATACACAATGCTATCAATAGAACAGCAAGGATAGTAACAAACAGCCCATTTGATGCTTCTGCTGTTCCGCTAATACAGAATCTTGGCTGGCCAACTATATCAGTAATCTTATAAGAATAAGAAAAGAGGCAGCCACGCTAATTTACAAATCCTTGAATTCGCTCGCCCCCGACTACTTGAGAAAATTATTCATAAGATGTTCGGATGATAGGGAACGGTTTCNGGTCAACATTCCAGTGAAACAGCCCGCTTCTTTCCACGCCTCATAATTTCAGGGTTATGAAACTTCAAAGGCGCAAAACGTCAACGTTGTTGAACGCGGTCAACCATTTGCGAACCACTTTCCTTTGATGCCAAAAGTTTGAAAATCCGGAAGAATTTTTGATAGAACTTCAAAATGCGTTAGAAAGAAAAACAGCTATGATTCTTCAAGGGATTTTAAATTCAAAGTCTCATGATAAAATTCATGCATGTTTGATATAGCATTAACTATTCTTGATAACTGTTTAGATTTGATATTCGCAAGATTTTGTTAAGAACTAACGTTTTTATTTCCATTCCGCTATACAAATATTTGAAGAGACAGGAGACGGGAAGCTAGCCTTAAGCTTCAATTGCTTACACTACTTCATCACGCAATTCCGTTCATTCGACAGACGCGAAATCACGTATCAACTCTATTTTCTAAATCATTAAGCTCAAGCTCTTGTTTCCGGTATTGCCAAACTTGATTTAATTTTCAAGATAAAAATCTTGAGACACGGGTCATTAATAACAACAAATAAGGTATCAGAATCTTAAGTTAGCTATTGTAAACCAAGGTCTACTATGTTTCAGTTCAGTTTTACCAATACCTTTATCAATTTACTCGATCAAAGTTGTCGGAATTTTTTGACAAGCATTTATAGTAAACTTTGGATTTCACTTTCAAGATAAATACCTAGATGCTCATATCATTAATAATGACAAGTCAGGTATCAAATATTAAGTAAACTATGAATGAACAAGATTTGCTATGTCTCAATTCAATTCTAGAAGTATCTCCACAGATCTATTCAATCAAAGTTGTCGACATTCTGGGGGCTCCCCAGCTCACAGCCACTGAGCATGGGTTTCAAATCTTTAAAAAAGGTCGGTGTAAAATTCTGTGACCTATTTCTTTGAATGGGATGGCTTGAAAGAAACTCTAGCTACTTTGTAATAATTCTACCGTTGGACTTTTCAGAAATCTCCAATATTTTCAGAATTAGAGTGCTTTTCTTCTTTTCTAAGAATTCAAGAAAAACTTTGCAAAAAACTTAAAACCAACACGTAATTTCTAAACTTATTAAGGAAACATCGAATAATTTTCCAGAAAAACATAGTTTATGAACGTCTACAATATGGTATCAAGCAAAAGTTTTTCACTCTTCTGGTTTGCGATTTAGAAATTTGATCACGTCACATCCTCAAATGAGTTGAAATATGAAATACGCTGTAATTTCGAAAATATTGAAGATTTCTGAAAAGTTCAACGGTAGAGTTATAGCAACGTAGCTAAAGTTTGTTTCAAGCCATTCGATTCAAAGAAATAGGTCACTGAATTTTACACCGACCTTTTAACGCCAATTTAAAGATTTGGAAGCTATGCTCAGCCACTGTGTTTGGGTGGTCTCAGAAGAGCAAACCAAAACTACGAAAGATTTAGTCTTAGCTTCTGGCTATTGGTCATTACAAATCCGAGCAATTCTTTGAAGGCAAATATTTTGAAAGCTTCAGCTATTAATAATAACAAATAAGGCATTGAAATTTAAGTTAACCATCAACGAACAAGATCTGCTTCATCTCAACTCAATCTTACCAATACCTTCAGTGCTTTACTAGATCAAAGCTGATCAAAGAAAATTGTGCAGATTCTCTACATCCACATCCGCGGTGTTAATTTATGGTTGGGTGTATCCGGAACAAAGAAGAAAAACTATGACAATTTAAGTCTGTGTGCAGTGTATACATTGCATCCAGTAGAACATCAAGTGTTTACAATACCTTGTTGAGCATAAAATTCTGGTTTTGGTCATCCCAAATTAGGACGTTTCTTTCAAGACGAATATCTTGCTGCTCAGGGCTATGATAATAACAAATGACGTATTAAAATTTAAGTTTACCATCGACGAAAAAGGTCTGCTATGTCTCGATTTTATTCTTTCAATATATTTAAAGATGTACTCAATCAAAGTTGTGGCATTTTTGGGATTCACGACCCAATGGCTGCAGTGTGATTGCGGAAGGGCGAAGGCACAACTATGACAAATTTAGTCTTATGTGCAGTTTGCAAAAACACCAATCAATTAATATTATAANATTACAAATCCGAGTAATTCTTTGAAGACAAATATTTTGAAAGCTTCAGCTATTAATAATAACAAATAAGGCATTGAAATTTAAGTTAACCATCAACGAACAAGATCTGCTTCATCTCAACTCAATATTACCAATACCTTCAGGGCTTTACTAGATCAAAGCTGATCAAAGAAAATTGTGCAGATTCTCTACATCCGCGGTGTTAATTTATGGTTGGGTGTATCCGGAACAAAGAAGAAAAACTATGACAATTTAAGTCTGTGTGCAGTGTATACATTGCATCCAGTAGAACATAAAGTGTTTACAATACCTTGTTGAGCATAAAATTCTGGTTTTGGTCATCCCAAATTCGGACGTTTCTTTCAAGACGAATATCTTGCTGCTCAGGGCTATGATAATAACAAATGACGTATTCAAATTTAAGTTTACCATCGACGAAAAAGGTCTGCTATGTCTCGATTTGATTCTTTCAATATATTCAAAGATGTACTCAATCAAAGTTGTGGCATTTTGGGATTCACGACCCAATGGCTGCAGTGTGATTACGGAAGGGCGAAGGCACAACTATGACAAATTTAGTCTTATGTGCAGTTTGCAAAAACACCAATCAATTAATATTATAAAAACTGCTACAAAATCTCCTTTACAATAATCAAATATTATGCTCATTCCCTAATTTTAAGGATGTGGTATCAGGCCTAACCTAAGCTTAACTTACAATACATCCGTATTGATATGAATTTGTTGTAAATTAATTGAAGTAGCAATATCTAATTTTGCTGAGCCCACAGTTTCTAATATTCTTCATTGAGCGTTGGATGAGTTTCTAGATTACAGAATGTCTAAGCCATCCTAATAGAATTTTAGAACATATAAGCAAGATTGTTTAATATAAAAGCGTGACTGTTTAGGCCGGAATGTAGCAAAATATCAAATTCGACCTGGGAGATCAGTTAATCAAGAGATTACGGCCTAAATTTATCCGCATTTTCTAATCTTAATTGCAAAGACCTAACAGTATATTGACGAATCCGTCTCATAAAGTGGGCCGTGTTGCGCGCGGATTACTGACCAGCGCTGCTCATCGCAAACAAAAGCGTTTTAGCCGTAATCCAAGTTGGCTAAGATACCGAGCCTTATTGTGCGCGGATCAGCATAAATCTTGAAACAATTAACGGATTATTTGTTTTGGGCCTTACACAACGACGACAAGAGCTGAAGCTTAGGATTACTGTTCGGTCCCATTGTGGCGGCGATGTAAGAGTACTTTAAGGTCGGGTTAATCGCAGTGGCCGGCCTAAACCGGCCTGTGCTTTTCAATCGAGACAGAAGAACAAGAGGGCTTTCTCTTGAGCTCCGTCGTGATATATGGCTGTGACAAGTAATTCGGATACAAGAACACAGAAAACCGACATTTGTTTGCTGAAATAGTCGACATGTCAGCAATGATTACTCTTATGACTCAAATGGGAATTCATCACATTTGTGCTACTGTTAGGCCGCTAATAGGCAGCATTTTAAAGTAGCCTCGTTCGTATTAAGAGACTGTGGAACAAACAAGGCAAGTTCTTATTACATGAATGGTAAAGAGCGAGGCTATGGCAGTGGCGCGGACCCTGCAGTGACCGTGAAACGGCCGTGTTATAGGGGCCATGAGCAAAGCGAAGTGAGTTCTAAGGAGGGCTGCGGAGGGTACGGAGGTACTCTCCTGGGAAAATATTTTAGACCACGTCCTTTAGAAGCTTAGAAAATGCGCCTTACGCAGAAGAGATTAATTGTGGTGTCAAACATCTTCTAAGCAAACTCCGGTTTTTATCATATAGGTAAAAAGTTCTTGAATCAGATAGCTTCAGAGAATATATCAAATGAATAAACGCATATTAAATACACCCAAAAGAAAATTAAAGAATCGAAATAACGTAAACTTAGCAAGGATTTTTGAGATGGATTTAAAGCTATGGTTCAAAGAAGCCTTTTTGTGCATATGGCCGCATATGGCCACAAAGCACAGCCTATGAAAATTCTCTTGGGGCCCCTATTGGTTGGGGGCCCTTAGTTCTCGATCTCAGGTGCCCCAAACTACATTATGCTACTGGGCTATGGCCTTGTCGATTAATAGACCATTTCGACAATTAAAATCGGAGACTGGGGAGAGCGGTTTGTTCTGGTAAATGGCGGATGCAGTTCTGGTAAATGGCTGCCACGGAGCTTTTATAAATGATAAATTTCCCTCTACAGAACTGTTAGTTTTAAATTCACAGTTAAAATAGAGAAATTATGACTTAA
>REGM01000086.1:463277-478979 GCA_004194415.1 Aurelia aurita | reverse complement strand
TATTATTATCGATTTATTTATCGTTGGATTAAAAATACAATAGCTAAATAAATAGTAGCTAATTAATTCCAACGTTAAAACAATTTATATACAATATTACATAAGAAAGTAGTGAGTAAAATATTTACAAGTTATCAAAGTATACAATATAAAACGGAAATCTAAAAACATTTATCATAAGTAGCCCAAGTTTGGAATAAAAATGTGGTAAAAGTATTTATCATAAAAAGCCCAAATTCTGAATAAAAATGCGGCATAATTTGCAAGGACAATTTTCTCCGTACCAATTTTTTATCTTCGTTTTAAACTGACAAAGGGATTCTAAATTCCGTATCGTTGGTGGTAACGTTTGCCACAGCTGCGGACCTTTAAATCGGACGCTTTCTGTCCCGTTGTTGACTGATCTTACCCTTGGTTGAACAAATTCGTTATTGTTACGCAAATTGTAGTGAATTGTATTTTCACAGAATATTTCCTGCATAAATGAAGGATTCAGGTCATTTCTAGTTTTGTACATCTCGATCATAAGTGATGTGTGATGTGATGTGCCACGTAGCGCATTCCGCAAGATACCTAATTTAAGCAAGTTTAACATTGTTTTGGGCCTTCCACAATGACGACTTCTTCAACAATTTGTCTCTTCATCTTATAGGTACACGTGAGATGTCTTATCTGAACGCCATAGCATCAGCCAGTGCAGCCTTGGCGATAGCAAAAGCATGTTCACAAGGCGCTTTAGAGCGATGTGGTTGTGGACAGAGAAATTACATTTACCACGATTCAAGTGTTTCAGAGAAAGATCTATACCCATGGAGAGGATGCCAAAGTCATATCGCTTATGGGCTGACATTTTCAAAAGATTTTCTCGATCCAATGACTGAAAGACGGAGGCAGAGATCTCTGCGAAAATTGATTGCAACACAAAATAATGTGGCAGGCAGAGAGGTAAGTCATTTTGAAAAAAGTTTCTGACGTTTGGAAGCAGACAGAATTTTCGCAAACTGTTAATAAGTTTCAAGGTCCTAGGTTTCTGTTTTAAGAGCTTCAATAGACAATTCTATAGTCGAATAAGAAGGCGCTGTTCGCGTTGCATCTCGGTATCGCATAGGGGTTTCGAACTCGAAATCAAAATCCCATGCGATACCGAGATGCAACGCGAACAGCGCCTTCGCAAAATTTGTCTTGAACTTCCACGCAACATTGATACAAACGCAATGAAAATCAACCAAAAGCTCTCCAATATATCGCAATTTTAGTTTTAAAAATAACTGATAGCCGCAACTGTAACTTGTGCATCTATCTTATAACTTACCAAATTTGTTGCTCTGAGTTTCTGGTGACAAAATTATTTTTTTTATATATATTCTCATAAAATAACAGCAATGGCAAATTACAAAATACGATACCGCAGGGAGCATGGCAGTATATATCAACCATACGGCCATTACATAGAGCTACGAGTAAAAAGAAATGAAACTAAAAGAATACAATTACAAGTAAGCAAGGGGGATGTTAACGTATGGGAGGGTGCAGCTATAGCTCATTTAAAAGCGTTTTGTAGCATAACAAAATTTAAACAATTTGCTATAATCTTCCTGTATCTAACTACCATTAATAGTTTTCTTATAAACTTATTACAGATGAGTTAATTTTCCCATTGCTTTCACAGGTTTATAAAAGCAAATTGAAACCAGTATGCCGTTGTCATGGAGCAACCGGCTCTTGCGTCACAAAAGCGTGTTGGCAGCCTTTACCATATTTGGATCAAGTTGGGGAAGCACTACGAGATCGATACAAAGATGCAATCGAGGTCAGAATGAACAAGAGACGTACTAAACTCAGAGCTAAGCGAAACAGAAAATACAAAATAAAACCCAATGACCTCGTATTCACGGACTCATCACCAGACTTTTGCGAGCCAAATAAGGACTACGGTACTCTTGGGACTCATGGTAGAGTATGTAACAAAACAGGCAACAGTTTAAACCGCTGTTCGATATTATGCTGTGGACGGGGGTATGACACGCTTGTTTTAAGAAAGACATTTAGGTGTCATTGCAAATTTAAATGGTGCTGCAGTGTTCACTGCAAGGAATGTACAGAGGAGAGGATTGAATATAGATGTAAATAGACTTAGAATCTTGCAAATAATAAAGGTAACAAAGAACATATCGAAGGCCAAAAAGACATCTGTTCCGGTGGAAATGCTTCAAAACCCCATGTTTCTAAAGGAATTATGCTAATTTATGTCACAAGAGAGTTCTATTGATAACGAACGTAACACCCACCTAGACTTATTACCTGAAGTCCCTTGTTTTCCTGTGTTCTTTGAAATGATGATGTCGCTTCGATCAACAATTCAGCAAGGTTTACCACAGGGATACAAGGGACTTAGGTAATCAGTCTAACACCCACCCCCTTTTAAATGCCCCTTCCAATAAACACTCCAGATAGCAAAGCAGTTCTTAAGAGTGTGCGAAGGGCATCAAACGCTCTGTGGGAGAGGATTTATAATGCTTTTGAAAGCAATTTCGTTATCGAGAAGACATTTTCACGAGAGTACACGACACTGAAAGGAGGTCCCTTTATTTAATGGAATAAACAAGTTGGGGCAAATGTAAGATGTCGAAGTTTGGATTATAAGGCCAATGCATGCCGCTGTGCAGCAAGGCAGGCTTTGAAATGCTAGGCAGGAGCATAACGTAATGTTTACTGTGCGCTCAAAACTCAGCAGAAGTTGACCATAACCAAGGTCATGTAGAAACTAGCTATCCATTAAGAATAAACAGAAGACGATAGCGCAGTCATAAATTTTGCATTCCCCCTTAGGCCTCCTTCTCCTCCGCAGAGGCTCTTATTGAGGAGGGAAGCCACCTCGAAAGAAAGAGCCTCTGCGGAGGAGATTGCACAGACCTAATAAACTGCCGTACACCCTCAGGCAATTTCCAGTTACAGACCCAAATCTCCATACAATCAATGCTTTTGCCGGGTATTTGTATAGTACTGCTTCACGGAACAAATGTAAGCGTCTTTACCAGAGTCCAGGAAAAGGCAAAACCTTCCTCCAGATGACAAGTCCATTAGCTGGACCTTCCTCATTTCATTAAGTCAAAATAACCAGATTTTTCAAACTCTTCGCGTTGTTTATAACCCCAAAATTTATCAACCAGTTGCTGTTGCCAAAAGAACCCAAAAGTTTCCAAGGTTTCTTATAAAAATTACTAAACCTTCCTCAAATAAGTAAACCCTTCCTCCGGCTCACAGCCGTGGAGCCGTGACTTTTTCTGGACTCTGGCCCTTACTATCTGAAATCTGATAACTTTTCAAAGCAATAATCGCTATATTTGTGATGCAGTCTGTATCCTTGTGACCATGTCTCAAATTAATTTAAATTTTATCCAGAAAAAGCACACACAGCAAGGCCCCACATTTAAGAAATCAAGCAGTGGGTGAGTCAAAAATGTTGCTGAAATGTACGCTCAAGAAGCACGCACTTCTTTCAATGGGCTATACAGTAAGATTGTTTTGTAGTGGAAAGGCTACTTTGATTTGGTAATTTATGCCATCAAAATTCATCGTACAGTTCTAAAGTTTTGGAAGAGTTTGCTTTAAAGATTTTTCTGAAAATGCATAAAATGACTTCGCAGACACTTGCTATAAAGTTTCGTAGACCTTCGGTTTCATCCCTGACAAAGCAAGAAGACATATATTTAAGAGTTGCTTGCCAATCAATATTTTCTTTTTGGCCCTTCGCGAAACTTGCTTGACATCCAGAATTAAGCAAAGGTGTTTGGGCATGTGCAATGTTTTCAAAAAGCTCAACAACATCTTCTGCTTGCCACAAACAAATACATTGAAATCCAAATTTTTCAGACGGAAACTTTTGGATAAAAAAAATTCAGACAAAAAGTTTCGGACACTTTTTAAAACACGGAAACAATCTTCTTTTCTCACAACTCATTGGTAAAATTTTCCACTTGAAATGAATCATATTTGCATAAAATTAACCTAATTCAAACCAAAGATCGGCACTGAAAGCTTCAAATCGAAGTATCATGTGCAAAAATATAGCCAAAATATTTTCGGAAGCTTTGAAAGGCAACTTAGACAAAAAGTTTTGAACAAAAAGTTTCGCTAAAATTTTTTCCCAAATGTTAACCATCTGGAACTTTTGGATTGTAACATATTTTTTATCAAGCAAGCAAGTCTCAAATGTTTGGCAAATAATATCAACTCGCTTGGCCAGGGCTAGCCAACAAATGCTGACAATGGCATCATCTAAATTCGTCTTTTGTGGCTGAACTTCACTTGTGTCTGCAACCGTTCAAGATTCATTGACGTTTAAGACAGAAATTGGTTTCCACAATGCTAGGGCCTTACTGTATCCACTGTGCTTAGGATTTCTCTCTGACTACTTGCAAGTTGCATCCTAATTTATTTGTATGTATGACAATCTTAAATTCAATGCACTTGGACATTATTTATTATAAATCTAAATCTTTTTGTGCATTTACTTTTACGTTCCGTGAGAACCAGCTTATTAAATGTTTTCTTTTGAAGATGATGATTTTAAAGGCATATTTGTATGTAATGGATTCAGAGTCGTTTCATTTTTTAGAAATCTTATTCTGTTAGACTTTAAACTGTTCTCTGAAGAGTGAAGTATACACACAGGGAAACCAGGAAATAATTGTTGCTACGAATAAAATTTGTAAAACAAAATTTGCCTTTCTTTGTCTCCTGTGCGCTTAGTCATTTTTGTACCTTAGTCCCTTTTCTTTCCTTTCTCTCTCTCTCCCCTCCTCCACAGCCTATCGATGCGCACTCTTTCGCGGAGCACAGGGGACTAAGGTACAAAAATGACTAAGCGCACAGGGGACAAAGAAAGACACATTTTTTTTTACAAATTAAATTGTTTTTTACAAATTTTATTCCTAGCAACAATTATTTCCTGGTTTCCCTGTGGTATACAGAGCTTGTAATGAGATTTTATAAGTTCCAAACAATTCTTCTTAGAATGAAATTGTATAAGTTCCAAACGAAAGCGAAAGACTTGTCAGTCTATCAACAAGCATAGGGCTCAAATCTTTCAAATCTTTGAAAAGGTAGGTGTGTAACATTGTATTACATTTTTCTTTGAACTGAACGGCTTGAAAGGAACTTAGGGTACTTCGCTTTAAATCTGCTGTTGAAATTTTTTGGTACCTTGATTGTTTTCAAAATGGTGGTGTTTACATTTTGGTTGAAAGAATTCATGGACATTTTTGAAAAAATTCAAATCATCGTAAATCCTAAATCAATAGGGGAAAAATGATACAATTTTCAAGAAAACCACAGTTTATGAAGGTCTACAATATGGTGGCAAGCAGAAATCTGTCGCTCTTCTGGTTTAGGATTTAGAAATTTGATGACGTCACAGCCTCAAAATATAATAAATGCCGCTATTTTGAAAGTAATCAAGATATAAAAAATTTCCACAGCAGATTTACATTTAAGTACCCTAAGTTCCTTGTACGCCAGTTAATTCAAATAAAAATGTAAAAGAATTTTACACCAAACTTTTTACAGAATTGAGCACTATATGCTCTATCAATACCTTTTAATTTTCTTGATGTTCACACTTACATTACTTTGAGATAGCAAATGAAAGAAGTTGCTGTGTACTAAGCGGCAATACATCTCTATCTTAACTATCTTCAACATAACAAATTCTTATTATCAATGAAAAAATGAATATAATTGATAATTACTTACAAACTACTGTAGGCTCTGTAAATTAAGTATTTCTGCTATGACAGCTTATGCTAGAAGAATTTCTGGGTTAGATAGTTTATTCGGAAAGTCAAAATTCTCATCTTTATTTGTCCAGTTGTGATGAAACATATTTCTCTAGGGACAGAAAAGAAAAATTCACTGATAGTCCTGAGCGCTTTGTAATGGTTCATTGTAATTTTCAAACATGATTATAAGCAATCAAACGTATGCTTGAAATTTGTTGATCTTACTTACGCTAAATAAGATGAGTCTCTAACAGTCAATTAAAGCGTGTCTAAATAAGAACAAGATGGGTGTTTAATCATAATTAATCACAAAAAAAGCAATTTTTACTCTTTACAGAGTAAATTTTAAGGCCTCTATGAACAGTTCCTTGGATACGAAGTACAGTACTGGAAAAAACTCTGGTTTCCGGCGAATCTGTGTTGATGTTTAAAACTTCCTGCCTGTGTTGCTGGCGTGTGGATGTGACAGTAATTGTCTCCTTTCCCCTCTCAGCTTACTCCAATTGACTGACATTCGTTTCCACTGCTTCTGTCACAAACTCCATTTCTTTCTCTTTCTTTCTGTTACTTCTCTCTCCCTCTCCCATCTCCCTCTCCGAATTCTTGTTAGTAATACAAAAAATTTATTCCCTACAAATCAACTTTACTGCAAGATTTCTTCATGACTTTGTGGATGTTTTCCAGCATTGATAAAGTTAAAATGTGAAATTTTTTCAGCTACAGAGGATTGGCAATAGGGACAAGATCGTGTAAAAAAAACATAGTAAAAATCACCTTATCAAGAAATTGCTTTATCCACTTTTGGAATGATCTCTTTCAACTTCTTCCACTGGTCAACAGAAAGTGATATACCTGAAAAAAATATGCTGCATTCAAAAATTTAATGTAACACAAAATCAAATAATAACAAGTATATACCAGATGCACCCTAAAAAGTATGTCACTTCAGACCTGGCCGTAAGCTATTTTAGTGGCGCGCGGTAAATAGCAATACAAACAATCGCTTTTCGTCCATCTTACATTCTTTGTCCAATGCTCCTATTTAGGCCGTTTGATGACCAATGCTTTTCAGTAATTAAGTTACTCCGTATCACTTTTGTCAGTCCTGGAATGAAGAGGAATTGAATACCTTCAAGCATTCCAGATCAAATCACCTTCACATGCCTCTCATGAATCGATTTAAGCAAGGTTCTTAAGAGTTATGAGACATGTCCTCCAACTGCGTTTGGTCGCCATGTAATTCGACCTTCTGGTTCCCGTGACCTTGTATCAGAATGATGATATTGTGTCATTATCATAGACAGGAAATAGCAAGGATTGAGAGAAGGATTAAGCATCAATATCGTATTTCTTTCAAATAACAAACCAATTGAGTGATTTCCTTTCCACAAAAAGATGTCAGATTCAAAGAATATCGTACACCGGTTCCCTAAAAGATAAAAGCCGAGGTGCGTGATTTGGAGGTAAAGTCTTTTTAGGTGCGTGATAGATCACGCGTCTCGAGACCACGACGTGCGTGACGAGGCGCGCGCGCGCGATCGCGCGCCTTAAACGGCCAGGTCTGGCACTTGATGAGCCACGATAATAGACCTTTTAGCTATTCTACAAAAGAGTCTAGGTCAAGAGTTATTTTCATAATTTTTATACGAAAGGTTCGATTGAGTATGCAGTGTTACAGCATCTACTGTATTACTGTTGTGAACACTCATAAACTGTTGTGACTCTTTCGTAGAATAGGTAAAAGGTATATTTGTCAGGCAAAACTTATCAGGATCTGTCAAACGTAGATACCTAAAATGTGAGGTATCATTACAAGGTAACTTCATTTGTTCTGTGTGCAATTTATTGCACATGAATCATTGGAAAAAGAAAGCATTGCCTGGTCTTAGACTCACGTTTCTTACAATTGCCATTTGTTAATAATTTATAAGTAAGATCATGAACAAACCTTTCTTTCCTGGTTTTTCGGTTCCATCATCAGTCTCGTAATATTCTCTGATATCAATAAGAACTCTTCCTTTGAAGTTATTGATTGAAACTTTCCTCTTCTTTCCAAGCTGGAGAAGAGGAAATGTTAGATTACATTCAGTACGTTGTAACAATTAATTGGCAATTGATTGTTCAAAAATTTACATTTTCCAATAAAGGGTAAAAGTTGCTACTGCCAAAATAGGGATTTTGCAATAAACGAAAGGTTTAATAACAACCTAAGCAAAATGGGGTGGACATGTCCACCCCAGTCGACCTTCTTTGTGCCGCCGCTGAATCTAGAACATGAAATCTTTACAAAATAACCTGCTAAAAATCTTGCTCTTTATCCAGCACCTAAAATTTTTTAACCAATGTCTAAAAAATGTTACCTCCCAGACAGTTTCATCTTCATCATCTGATTCTTGTGGTGGTGGTGGCCTTTTTTGCTTCTTTTTCTTGTCCTAAAAGTCAAATAAGGTCTTGAAGCACAACAAATAATATGTTGCAAAGCAATTTGTAGTCTGTGATCCTAACAGGCTAAGGAATTTGCCACAACAGAGGGATACAGCAAAGTATAAAACCATCAAGATTTCATTCCATGAGTACCATATCTCCTAAATGAAAATATATTTCTTGACTAAGAATCCCCATCCAGTGTTTCATAGACCAGACTCTGGGAAAGGTACCAGATCTCAATATTCAAAAACTGGATCTGATTAGCCCGTGTTTCTTGACTCTACGGAGGAGCAAAAATTGAAGGAAAGGCAAAAGTTCTCTTTCCCTTTCCTTCAATGTTTTCTCCTCTGTAGCAGAGTCTGAAATGCTGGCTAGAGCTGAGATATGATTGAATTAGACTGCCTATCCAACTAAGTTTTGATATTTTCATTAGGGTCTGCAGGGGGAAATTGGGTAGGTTAGGAGCAAAATAGGTAGTACAGTATGTTGATTGCTGGAAAATAGAAGAGTAATTCAATGTCAAGGAGGTTAGTTCAAACAGAAAATCTGTCAATCGAAATCTTTGTCAAAATATTCCCATTTTTGCCTTTACCCATATGAACCCAAACTTACTCATTTTACTCCCTGCAGACCCTATTGAACTTGTTTTCTTCCCAAAATACATAGGCATCCGCTTAGTATAATTTGCTCTGTCCATATGGCATTGAGCACTTTTTTAACCAGTAAAGACACATACAACCTATTGTGATAGGCATCCGCCTAGGTAATAACTACAACTTGTGTATGAGAGACTTACACAGACTTCTACAGAGATAGAAAGATTAGACAGACTTATGAAGTTTTTCCAAACTGAAACATTTCAAGACCTATTGATAAAGAGAAAATTTGGTGCTGAAATTTGCACACAAAAGTATATACATCTTTTAGTTGTTATTCCAATGAGAGAACCTGAAGCATTCAAATTAAGCACATCGGCCTGCACTCAGTAGGGGTGAAAATCAGATATTGAGCCGGTGTCTGGTATTGTTTATTGTTCAGTTTATTTGGACACCATGTTTTAATGTAACTTTCTATTCTTATTCATCTGACAGATGAAGAAAACAGATTTATCATGCAGTTATGGCTCCACCCAGTACAGCTATTCGGAGTTTTCACTTCAAAAATCACTCATTGCGTCAAAGATCAGTTTGATTTTGAATCTTGATTTCTGGATCTTGAATTAGGGTGTTTCATTTTGAATCTTGAATTCTGGATCTTGAATTAGGGTGTTTCATTTTGGATCTTGAATTCCGGATCTTGGATCTTGAATTAGTGAGTCTCCTTTGAATGCTATCCCTGCCACTATAATAATTAGTGGTGTTTTTACATATATCTATTATCATTGCAAACATTGTATTGTATCTATTCTTATCTTGTAATCATTCCGCATCTTATACTTTTTTCGTGGCAAATTGATGTATACATTTGTACATGTGTATACCAACATTTCTGCGACCTCTGAACTGGTATATTTTCTGTGACTTATATTTTTGCAGATACCAATTTTTGTCCAAGCTATAATATCTGTGGACAGGATGCATACACCAATGAATAACAAAACTATAGAAAGGTGAAGTTGCGCTTTTAGCGCCAAGCGCTGGGATCGCAGAAGTAGAGAAGACCTAATCGAGTCCGCGACCCCTTGTCATGACACTCAAATGGTGGGGCTCTACCTGGGATTGAACCCTGTCCGCCTGACTGTTCTGGCTGCAAAGTCAGAGGATTACACCACTGCGCCACAACACCTTCGCACCACTGCGCCACAACACCTAGAAAGTAGCTGAGATTAGAGGTTCTGTGCACCTGACATGTGCAGTTTGCGCACCTTTCCTCCATTACTGGGTAAAGTAGATACTTTGTTCTAGTTAGCTGTGCAGATTATTTATCCAAAAAAACTTGTGCCAATGGGACAATGGTGCAAGATCTTCTGTGGGGGGTACTTTGAAGTATGGAGTGAGTTTCATATTTCTTTTCACTTCCCGAAAATCCTCATTACCAGTGGCGGACACTTTAGCAAATATTGTGGGGGTGAGTCTATTGTTTTGGATAAAATGCATTGTTTACTCATACAGTATTGTTTTCAAACAAAAGATCATTGTTTTCTCCAACATTGTCATTGGGGGGCAGCTGCACCCCCTAGTGTCCCCCACTGCTGCTCATTACCTTCCTGTCGTCTCCACTTTCATCTGACTCAGATGTTGAGATCGTTTCTTTGCTTTTTGCCCTCTTAGACATCTTCGATTTTGGGCAATTTTTGTGGCTTGGGATCCACGAACTTGTTCCTGGTATGCAAGCTGGAAAAGAAAGTCAAAAGCGCGCGAATGTTTTTGATAATTTTTATTGAATTGAATTACTGAATGAATGAATCCGAGACTAAGTTTCATGATAATGAGGCTGATAGAACATTTCAAGATGGACGGCTTGTGGGTGAAAAACGGTTGTCAACGTTCTCAAGATTCTGTAAGTATTGGCGTGGTTTCTTGTTTACTTTTTAGCAAAATTAGGCCCAAAGATATTGAATATATTGCCGAACTAAAAAGTAATTCAATTATTTAGCCGCAGCTCATTTTTTAACAGAGAAAATAGTGAAACACAGCATTCACAAATTGACATTTCATTACAATACAAATGAACAGCAACAACAACAAACATTTCTAAATAGGGGGCAAGTTGATTGAGGTATTTCAAGTTGATTCTACAGGTTTAATTATACTATAGGGAACAGCAAATGCTTGAAAAACAAGAAAAGACTGCACAAAGAATAAAAAATTTTATTAATTGAAGTAATTTCTCCAAATGAATTTTTGTAGTAAAAAGTTTTTTAAGTTTAACTTGGTAATTAGGTAATTAGGATTGTCAAAATTTTAACAAATTCTACAGTACTACATTTAGGAAACACTAAGAAACTTTCAGGGGTAAATTCAAAGTTCTTTATGAGAAGTTTGCAATTAAACCCTCATTATTTAACAATATTCATCACAATTCCCAGTCTGGAAAGTATGGCATAAGCGCACTTGACATTTCAAAAGAAATTTGTTAACAATGGAGAAAACAATAGATTATTTGGGCATTTATTTTTCTTTGGGAGCTTGTGTGAACCTGAGCCTATTTTTTGTTTCTAGCGCAAAGTTTTACGAGTATCACACCTGAAATCATGTGAGACTTGCCATACTTTCTAGTTTGGGACAATCCTACATTTTGAACATAACAGAATGTTTTTTCTTGCCAAAAAGTGCCAAATATTTCTTGCTAAAAGTGACACATATCTCTGAGAGTAATTGAAGCTGTACAATAATTCTTGCAGTAAATAAGAAGAAAAAAGGAAGAAAATTTCAGTATGGAAATCCTCATTCCAATCAAGAAACTTTTAGTATCAAGGGCTGACCCAAGTTTCTTGGATAACAAACACGTGTAAAGATTAAAGGTTATCATGCTTTGAATAAATTATACTTAATATATATATGATAAACAATAGATGATTGAATAAACAATAGGAAATCAAATGAAATAATTATATACAATATGTTTTTTACGCAACATGAAAATATATAATTTCTATCCTAAACTTCAAAATACACACAAATTATGAAAGTGTAAATAATTTTGTCTGACTGAAATTTCTTTTATTTATTTTGTTGTTAGTTTGAGGAAGAAAATGAAGATGTATGGGATGATACTGCACTGATAGAAGCTTATGACAAAGCTATAGGCTCATACAAGGTAAAAAGCTAGAATTTGTTTATGTTTGTTCACTTACAGTAGCTATACAGCTCTTTTCATTATCATGTGGTTAGCTGCCTTCAAATTGTGCCGTCTGTTGCATGAACATGATAAAGACCTGTCATGCTCATCTCCCATCGCAAAATTGACGTTGAATTTTTGCAATTTTTGAATAGCTTATCGTCCAATCATAGAAACTTAGGCCAGTTCAGGCCCAATTTAGTAAAATGTGTTTGCTTGATGACAACACTTATAACGAAAATGTAAAAAGTGATGGAATTTTACTTCACCAGTAGGTGAGCTTGTTTAGCCTCTACCAGCACCAGATTTGTCATGGTGGTTTCATGATAGTTTAGGGAAAAACACAAAGCTTCTTTTTAGCATTTTCAATGTTTATACAAATGAATTTAATTTGCTAGCTAAAAGGCAATGGGAGATTAAGCACTGTACAGAGGCAGCTTCTATGTAGTGATTCTTTTTGTTGTAGAATTCATTAAATGGCAAAAGTGGTGAAGATAGATCTGCATCAGGTGCAAAAAAGAGGTGAGGCATTAACGTCATTTTGCAAGTCCAATACTCGCTTGAATGCAATGCTAAATATTTGATTTTTCAGTCAAGTTAAACAATTTCCATTTGTGTGAGAGATATTGTTACAAAAAAGTTGATGTGATATTTGCTTCAGGAAAAAAATGTTTTGTTTGAAATCAACAGTCTTTAGCATTTGGTTGCTGATTGGATCTTGTAATTTGGCTGAGCTGTTCATGAATTTTAATTATTGAAGAATGAATTGTCAAATTATAAAGTCAGTTGTGGAAAGTCTAAACAAAGAGCTTTTCTATGGTCATGATTTAGTTGCAACTTCACTTATGAAGACACTTTAGCCTGCAGAACCCGATAAAGTGTGGGAACATGGGAACGCTATCCCAAAGAAATTTTTGGCAGAATATTTAGGCCATAAAAAATTNTTTAATTATACTATAGGGAACAGCAAATGCTTGAAAAACAAGAAAAGACTGCACAAAGGATAAAAAATTTTATTAATAAAAGTAATTTCTCCAAATGAATTTTTGTAGTAAAAAGTTTTTTAAGTTTAACTTGGTAATTAGGTAATTAGGATTGCCAAAATTTTAAGAAATTCTACAGTACTGCATTTAGGAAACACTAAGAAACTTTCAGGGGTAAATTCAAAGTTCTTTATGAGAAGTTTGCAATTAAACCCTCATTCTTTAACAATATTCATCATAATTCCCAGTCTGGAAAGTATGGCATAAGCGCACTTGACATTTCAAAAGAAATTTGTAAACAATGGAGAAAACAATAGATTATTTGGGCATTTATTTTTCTTTGGGAGCTTGTGTGAACCTGAGCCTATTTTTTGTTTCTTGCGCAAAGTTTTACGAGTATCACACCTGAAATAATGTGAGACTTGCCATACTTTCTAGTTTGGGACAATCCTATATTTTGAACATAACAGAATGTTTTTTCTTGCCAAAAATTGCCAAATATTTCTTGCTAAAAGTGACACATATCTCTGACAGTAATTGAAGCTGTACAATAATTCTTGCAGTAAATAAGAAGAAAAAAGTAAGAAAATTTCAGTATGGAAATTCTCATTCCAATCAAGAAACTTTTAGTACCAAGGGCTGACCCAAGTTTCTTGGATAACAAACACGTGTAAAGATTAAAGGTTATCATGCTTTGAATAAATTATACTTTATATATATGATAAACAATAGATGATTGAATAAACAATAGGAAATCAAATGAAATAATTATATACAGTACAATATGTTTTTTACGCAACATGAAAATATATAATTTCTATCCTAAACTTCAAAATACACACAAATTATGAAAGTGTAAATAATTTTGTCTGACTGAAATTTCTTTTATTTATTTTGTTGTTAGTTTGAGGAAGATAATGAAGATGTATGGGATGATACTGCACTGATAGAAGCTTATGACAAAGCTATAGGCTCATACAAGGTAAAAAGCTGGAATTTGTTTATGTTTGTTCACTTAGCTATACAGCTCTTCTCATTATCATTCTTGCATCATATGGCTAGCTGCCTTCAAATTGTGCCGTCTGTTGCATGAACATGATAAAGACCTGCATGCTCATCTCCCATCGCAAAATTGACGTTGAATTTTTGCAATTTTTGAATAGCTTATCGTCCAATCATAGAAACTTAGGCCAGTTCAGGCCCAATTTAGTAAAATGTGTTTGCTTGATGACAACACTTATAACGAAAATGTAAAAAATGATGGAATTTTACTTCACCAGTAGGTGAGCTTGTTTAGCCTCTACCAGCACCAGATTTGTCATGGTGGTTTCATGATAGTTTAGGGAAAAACACAAAGCTTCTTTTTAGCATTTTCAATGTTTATACAAATGAATTTAATTTGCTAGCTAAAAGGCAATGGGAGATTAAGCACTGTACAGAGGCAGCTTCTATGTAGTGATTCTGTTTGTTGTAGAATTCATTAAATGGCAAAAGTGGTGAAGATAGATCTGCATCAGGTGCAAAAAAGAGGTGAGGCATTAATGTCATTTTGCAAGTCCAATACTCGCTTGAATGCAATGCTAAATATTTGATTTTTCAGTCAAGTTAAACAATTGCCATTCGTGTGAGAGATATTATTACAAAAGAGTTGATGTGATATTTGCTTCAGGAAAAAATTTTTTTGTTTGAAATCAACAGTCTTTAGCATTTGGTTGCTGATTGGATCTTGTAATTTGGCTGAGCTGTTCATGAATTTTAATTATTGAAGAATGAATTGTCAAATTATAAAGTCAGTTGTGGAAAGTCTAAACAAAGAGCTTTTCTATGGTCATGATTTAGTTGCAACTTCACTTATGAAGACACTTTAGCCTGCAGAACCCGATAAAGTGTGGGAACATGGAAACGCCATCCCAAAGAAATTTTTGGCAGAATATTTAGGCCATAAAAAATTTATGATTAAAATTGGATGAGAAAATCCAACAATGCTGTTAGGTTGCAGAAAGATTTCATAAATAGAGGTTGACCAGAGTAGGTTGCTAGATTAAGTATGATAGTTTCAAGTTTTATTGATATGAAGAACAAACCTCTCTCTAAATTTTGTGTAATTATTTTGTTTAAGTTTGAAAAAATGACGTTCCTTTGTAAAGCACAAGGTGGCCATAAATGAATTTCCCAGGTTCTTTTTTCCCAGGAAGACCAACATTTAATCGGCTTCTGTTTGCCAGTTTTTAGACAGTTGTTTTTAACAAGTTTGAATTTCTTTATCAGACACAAGAAGAAGCAAGAAACAAGAAGGAAGCAAGATCATAGAAATGGAAGAAAGCAAAGGCCTGTAAGTGTTTCTGCAATGTACTAGTTATTGTGGTAGCACTTATTGCAAAAACCAAATTGAAGATGAGACATATTTTATTCTCGAATGTGAGACTTTCAAGGCATCACGAGAGATTTCTTAAATTACGCAAATAATACTTATCCAAATTTTGAATCAATTCCAACTAATAAACAAAAACTAATTTTTCTACAAATAAATGAAAATTGCCACTTTTTAGAGGCATTTACAAGGTATCTCAACACAATATACAAACAAAGATCCAAAAACGAAAATCCACAAAAACGAAACTTGACGATACATAACCTAAAACAATTAACAACGACACACTTTTCATATAATTGCTGATATTTTGTTAGTAGCTTTAATTTGTAGTTCGTAGATAGACCATGTATCTCTTAAT
>REGM01000086.1:404086-452266 GCA_004194415.1 Aurelia aurita | reverse complement strand
TGGACTGGTAATATACTTCCTATTTGAAAATACTTTGCAAGGCACAACTAGAATTAAAAAGTTTGTTAACTTCGAATTGAGACTGCTTCTAGTAGAGTTTCTAAATTTTTCTGGAAGAGGCTATTACGATTTCTCATAAGAGTGCATTTTGTAAGCTTTAGAAATGACCGTGGAAAGTTTTCATCGTATATGGAAGTAAGACTTTGCGTAAGTCGGACAGTTTTCCCTGGTGTGAATCGATCTGACTGATGCGAGTTTGACTGTCGTTGACCTTCAGAGTTTTGGACTTTTAGAGGGTAAGAGGTTTCAGATTGTGAAGCAAAGCCACAAGCTCCTCGATCGTTTGAGTGGAAATTTTAGCGTAGAGTGTTACAAAGATGAGTAGTTGATAATCAGTTCTGTTCTGTTCTGTTTAAGGTGTTTTTGTGTGTATATGCCACTCAATTTCAGAGTACTCAGAGAGCGCAGCATAAGAAACTAGAAATTTACGAGGTTATTGAATTTAAAAAATCTTTGAAAAATCTTTGAAAAATCCTAAAAAATCTCAAAAATCTTATTAAATCTCAAAGAATTTTCGAAAATCCCAAAAAATCTTCAAAAAATCCCGAAAATCTTCGAAAATCCCAAAAAATCTCAAAAATCTTCAAAAGATCTAAAAAATCTCCAAAAATCCCAAAAATCCCTACAAAATTTGAGAGATTTTTAAAATCCCAAAATCTCGTACGCTATTTTTGGAGTGATTTGCCCCTCGGTTGCTGACGCAAGAGTATATTTCGTAAAGAAAATGTTTCGGACTCCCAGGTATGACAAAGGGATTTGCGGCTCTGAAGAATAAATTTTACTCTCTCTGTTAATTTTGATGTAATTGAATATACTGGTAGGCAGGTGTGAATTTTTTCTTCATAACTGCAAATAGCTTGTCACATCGGGGACCCGAATATTTTATCTTGCAAAATTCACCTTGCTCGTCGCAGACTTGACTGATTTGACTGACTGATATCGGTTTTTCCTTTGACAAGCAACAAGATTGCCTCGACTTTTCAAAACGTGACTTCACGAAATACGAAAACACACGACCTTTACACCATCTCCCATATCTCTCGAATAACGTCTTCATAATTGGCTATTGCTTGCAATAGAATGGCTAAAAGTATCCAAGTTTTTGTCGTTGGTACGGTTTATGCCGATTGGGTTAGATAACTATTGGAGTGGTCTAAAATACAAAAATGTACCAAATGAGGAGCTGTTTGTTCACATCATTTATTGCATTGTATAGTATATGCTTGTTGTATTTTTATTCAAAATTTTATCTATATGAATCTTATTTGTTAGCTGTAATTAAAGAGATGTTGTATTATGTATTACTAAAACATTTTGTTTTCTTTCCTAATGTATTTCTGCTTTTATATGTAACAACACGTTTTGTGATGAAGATAAACCAACTTCGAATATATGTAATGACACGTTCTGTGATTAATATCAACTAACTTCGAATCTTAATCTCAAGCCCATACCGTTGAAAGTTTAAACCTATAAAAAATCTTACCAGGGAAATGGTAAAAGGGCCTTAGAAGCCCACAAGGCAATAAGTCACACTAGTCAATAGGTATGTTGCCATTGCATTGACTTGCAAGAGCAAATCGATTCGCGAGAGCATGCAAAATTATTCCTACAGTCTATTAGTCAAAGTACAAATGTAAAAATGCAAACCGTTTAAAATACGGACTCGTACTGTAACAAAAGATTTCTAACTTCGCTGATAATGAAGGTTTTATCAAATATTGCAAATAAACCTGAAGATCTACCGCGGCACTTTTTTATATTTGGTTTAGAAGCCCGGCAACAGGCGTTGATTTGGATGAAAATTATTGTGAAGTGAATTCCCTCTTGCGCAGCTTCTATGCTAAACATATCAACGGCAGCTATTTAGATATCTCGTTTCAGACCCTTGACAAACTTGCACTTCATTTTCATCGCAAGGAAGGGAGAAAAAATGCTGGCGATCCTATTCTTTATTCTTTAATTGAATTTTAACAGTTTTCAAAACCTCTCCTTCCTCGCTGCTTTTGATCACAACTATAATGTTTACAAAACAAACCCCCTGTTTCACTTGAAAGAACACTGGTATGTGTATGTTGGTTTGTTTGCTGGTTATTCATGACGTAATATCCTTAGCATGCATAGTAAACAAATTAACAGGTTGATACAAAACAGCGGAGGTCTAAATATAAAGAAGAGTCATGCAAAGTTTAACTTTGCAACATAAAATAAGAATAATCAGGAAATATAGACGACGTCATAGAACTTGATGATAAGCCTGTAGTGTATTTTCGCCGATTTTCCCAACAGGGTAAAGAATAGGACGCGAATTCACATTTTAGGAAAGTGTAATTCACATCTCACACGAATTCACATTTCTGAAAAACGCAAAACAAGGTAAAAGTTATGGCACTAGGTGGGGTGTAGTACGTAAGTGTGCACGCAAACTGGTGATTTTGGCTGTTATCAGAAGATGAGTGCTTTGTTGAGTTGAGCAAGTTGACTCGAGCTTCGAGCATTTATGATTTGCATTGGGCGTTATGTTAAAGTCAATCGGTGAAAATGTTGCTGCCTTTTGCTCCAAATAAAATTGCTTTTTGCGGGTGATCTAAAAGCATGTGTATTCTTTATGTTAGGTCAGATTCAGATTAAACAATAAAATTGTGACATTTTGAGTTTTTGACTTGTATTTCCTCTTAGTTTCACCGTTTAAACCAATATTTTGGAGGCTCTAAAGCTCTTTGCATTTTTAGAATTCTCCAATAACGAAAAATCCTGATTTTATGTCCAATATTGCTTTTGTTTTTCGAAGCATCATAATTTTCTAATGGTTCCTATAGCAATTTTCTCACCATGACAACAAAATTTAGAGCACATCAATGATTCTTGCAAGACAAAAGGAGATAATTCTCTTGAGAAAACAATATTTCGCACCTTTTGATCTCTGGCGATCGGTGATAAATTTATAAACAACCCCCCTGAGACAAAATTCTCACGGGTAAATACCCCCGTGTAAGGCCGCGCCATCTCAACTTTCTTTTGTCATCGAAACAAACGCGGTCGTCTTACTATGCTTGTTGTGGCTCATAAAAGTACAACATTTTCATCGCAACTACCTGGAAACAAACCTCAGAAAACTGAGGCAAATTACCGGTAACACTCACAGGAATCATCTTCTCATGTTAACTCTTGATGCCGAGTTCACGATAAACATTTAAACTTCATTGTAGGTGAATTAATATTAGGGCCTAAGCTGGCTTTGTGGACAGCTCGTGACTTGCTTGGCCAGACTCGGGAAGTATTGCAAAGAGTCCTGCCGTAATTGCCCTCCTGAAAATTCACATTGCCAACAAAACAATTGGAACCTGTTGGCAATAAATTGAAGATTCACATCCTGTTAATTGTATGCTGTTAACTTTGGGAGAATCGTCACGTTTGCGGTGTTTTTAAAGGTGATAGTTTGGCAAGGAGTTGGGAGGTGAGTTTTTTTTCGTGAATCGTTCGAGTTTGAAGATCAGGACTGGGATCTCATGTTGGCCCGTGATCAACATAATTTAATTCACCTGATGATTCTGTCTATTAAAACAAATGTTACCGTCTTGTCAACCGATGTTAAACTAACTTTCTACAGCCAAATATTTCAGTGCCTGACGACGTAGAGAATACATGCTAAAAAAAGTCAACAACAAACTGCCATGGCATGGAGTCATGTCTTAGCTTAGGCCACTTTTGTCATTCAATCTATTATTGTTTTTACCAAGAAGGTTTCGCTATATCTGCCAATGATCAATCATTGGGCTGTCGTTAAACATATTACCACAATATTTCAGAGGCCTTACAGGATTTAAAACAGATAAAAACACGTATGGCTCCACAAAACTTGATGAAAACCAAAACCAAGCCCTTCATCAAATTTGAAACAATAACATGTCTGTTCTGTGCTCTGCTGCTCACACATAATAGTGTGACAAGACAACTTGTGCGATGATATTGATTTAAGAATGGAAATGACATATTCATTGCCTGTACATGTGGTTGCCATGTGTTGATAAAATAAGAAGGAAATATAATTAGTAGGAGAGTAGGTTAATTGCCAGTTTTTGATTGTAGTTGAACTTGAAGGATAAACTTCTAATCAGTTGAGGTTAGTTGATGGAAGTGGTTAGGAACTAATAATATAACATAATATGATATAATAAATACATCCACTTAGGCCCCTGGCTGTCCTGTAGGATGGTCTATTCTCCTGTATTTGACTGGCTCCAAATCTGTTTCCTGTTTATTAAAATTTTTGTGGGGAGGACTGTTTTATGTTGCAATACAAATACTAGCTAAATGGGCTGGAATACAAATTGATATTTTAGAAAGAAATATATATTTCTCATTTTGTAAAAAAATGCATGTGATTTTTCAGCAATACCATGAATTCATGTCCCAGTTAAAACAAGCCAAAATTAAAATGGGCGCACATGGATGGGTCACATGCAAAATCCCCATTTAAAACTGAAGCAAAGTTGTGTTGGAAGCAGTGAACAAGGTGGTGCCAGCAGTGAACAAAGGCGCAAGCAAAAAGCACCAGCCATGATGGAAGTTTATTCAAATCTTCTACCATCCAAGTGAGCCACAGACCAAGTGTCTTTAAGGCGGTAAGGCAATCCTCAACAATTTTTGAACTACTCATAGATTTGGCTATGTGGCTAGGCCCCTTACAAACAGCTGCATGAAATGACCCTATCAAGCCATTTTTCCTTATTCAAAACAAAACCCCATCAACTCCCCCTGCCCTGCCAACCCAAAACAGCATCTTTGTTGCATTAAAAATAACACCATCAGTTCAAAGTTTTTGCCTGCTGTTTTAATTTACAAATCTACTTAAAATTTTTAATTCTGCTGAACAGAGAAACAAATAAAGAATAATTTTCTACCATTGATGTTTGATTTGAAATCTGGGTTGGAGAGAAATTGGTTTGTGTTGTTATGAGTATATCTTAGAAATTTTCTGCGCAATTTTGAATTGATCATCCTAATACAATTGTACCCCAATTATATTACAGTAAAGGTCTTGCACACATTGTTTTTATACCTAAGAACTTTTGAGAAAACAATCCTTCTTCATACCACTCAAGAATTCTTATCGGAATATTGCGAAGATTTCTTGAAAATTCTTGTCATTTTAATGTCCACAAGGCCTGTATTTTGAACTTTTCATGGTTCAAATTTAGATCTTGTATAATATACCAGATCTAAATTTGAACCATGTAAAGTACAAAGAAGCTTGGAATATTTGCACTGAATTTAGCCANAATAAAACAATAATTTAAAGAATTTTTTTGCTATTTTCTGATGATTTTTCAGAAAGTACAGTCTGTTAACTCAGCTCATCAACCACTCTCGTTTCATGCTGTGATAAATTGCATGCAAAAAGGTGCTAAAATGTGCTCTTTTTCATTCTGACATACAGCATTTCATTGTCTTATAGGTAAACAACACTAGTAGCCCTTTTGAAAATGTAGAAAATTTAAATACATCGCTAGAACCCCTCATTTTCAAAATATACTTGATTTTGGTATGCTGGAGAACAATAGAAGTGCTGTTTTGGTTTTTGAAGCAACCACTCATTTGCCTTTCCTGTGCCATAAATCAGCAACCACTTGTCAGATTGACTCAAGATAGGCCTCAAACCTAAGTTCAAGCTTACCCTACGCAACTGTGTAAAGAATGGCACGACTGAGGCTACAGCTCCTCCACAGCAGCCACACAAACAGGGCACAAGTTTTTCGGGACACCCTGTAGATGAAATAATTTTTTTGAAAAGATCATAGGCACTGAATCTTGAACAATACCAAATTTTGGCTGAGAGAAAAATAGCAAGGGCAATAGAAAACACAGATTTTGATCATTTTTACCTGGTTTTTACCACTCTTAACAAAAATGGAAAGCTATGGAAGGGACTATTTTTCTTCCTATTAAAATTGTTACTTTATTACTCATAAAATTTATCTTCAAAATAACAAAAACCAAACAGATCAATAGTTGTGTGAATTGTTTCTTTGCAACAAAGGAGATCATCATTTAAGTCGTTGACGTATGTGTGGTCAAGCTAAGATATTCTAAGCCTATTTTATCTCAGGAAATTTTTCCATTGAAATTTGCGCTCCAAGGAAGCAAATCATTTTCTCTCCCACTGCTGATATCTGTCTTCTCATTTCCGCAATATCGGAGAAAATTTTATGTGACCAGTGTCAAAAGAGAAACATATGTTTATTACTACTTTATCTTGATTTTCATACTTCGTTTCTCATTGTCTCCAAACCTTGTAAATCTCAAGAAAATATAGATGTTACGTTAATTTGGAATTTAGTCAGTAAGTAAACTGTGTTTGTAACATGATTGAGATATTGTACCTTTTAACACGATAATAAAAATAATTCTTGTCTCTTTAAATTTTATGCAAACTACAGCAAATTTAAACACTAAAGCCTCCAGATTTTGCAAAGACCTGTACGAAACAGTCAGGCCATAATTTAGCAGTATTATGGCCATACTTTTCAATTGTTTAGCAGTTCTCCAACAGTAGGATAACCAGACCTTAACAGTAATTTCCAATGAAAAATGCTAATTAGCTCCAATTCGCAATACTTTAGCAGTACAATAAACAGAACTTAAGCGGTACAAGATTCAGGTAGCAGTACAAAGAATCATGTACTGTTGTTGTACTCTCAAATTACTTCTACCTTAGAAGTAGTATGGCTAAAGCTTAGCAGTACTGTTTCATACAGGGACCCTATTTTGAATAATGTTGTAAGCGCAAGTGTGAATGGCCTATTTAGATGAAGAAATTTTTCCCCATTAATTATTAATGGTTTTTTAATAAGCAAAGCAGCAAGGGGTTCCTTTATCGTGCTGTGTCTTATTTATGAATAACAGACAATTTCTGCACAGTTGTGAAACTGCTAACTACATTTCTTATTAGAAACTTAGATAATTTGGTATTATAGTACTCCCAAAAACTAGCTGAACAAAATACATTTTTAGCTTCTAAGTTTGCATTTCTCATCAAAGCATTTTCAAACAGGAATCAATCGAAAGATCTCACAGAGCGGAGTTTGAAAATTCAGAGGAATTTGAGTTTGAGCTGAAAAAGGGCGTTTAGTCCCCTGGGAAATCTTGCAACATTGTTGTTTCAAATCCTACAAACATCAATCTTACCACTTGAAAGCCCATATCATCTTGATTAAAGATTTGAAGACTTCATGGTCCTATCATGTGTGCTTTCAAGTCATATACTGTAATACAGACAGGCAACAGATACATTTGTTAAGTTTTGATAAGGATGTACAAGGCAGTAACCTTCACTAGGGTTCAATCCTTGGTAAATAGTTCCAACATTATACAGTTCACTAGAAATTGGATTACATAGTTGAAATCAAGGAGAAACGAGCTTTCAGGTGACCTAAGATTGATGTCGGTAGAATTTGAAACAAGAAAGTTGCCGGAATTTTCAGGAGACTGAACCCCCTTTTGTTAGCTCAAAGTTCAAATTCCTATAAATTTCAGACTCCACTGTTTGAGATCGTTCTATTGATGCCTGCTTGATAATTTTTCGATGAGAAATGCAAACTTTTACAACAAAAACATTTTTTGTCCATCTACCCGGTGACCCCAAAAAAGTGAAACTTTTTGAAAAATAATCAAATTTGATTATATTACCGATCATGAAAATTTCTTCATGTGTGTCTGTGTTAAAGACCAAATTAATCTTGGACACATTGCATAGTCTTGAAATGGCTTTGAATTTGTGGGTATTTGTGCTTTTACAAGCAACATGGTTTTGCAGCATACCCCCTGGTTTTGAAGCATACTCCAAAGTCGCAAGGGATGATCATGAAATTAAATTTTGTCCCCCTGTAGCACTTAAATTAGTTGCCCATGACCTTGACGAAGCTCTTATATCATGTAGGACTCGAAGTTGAAATTTTGAACTTTTATATAAGTCACAGGAAAAAACTTGAAGGATTGGAAAGTTTATGTTATTCGGTATATATGTTGTGAGAGATGTAACCCTTCCCTTTCTGATATTTTGGGCCTTACCTATGGTCCAAATTAAGTAAAAATGACAGAGAAAAACCCACTGTGAACTCTTTTCGAGCAAATGTGAGACAGTTAGATCTAACAAGCACAGTAACAGACAGCTGCAATGGACAATGTAAATACTGCAATGGATAATGGACTTTTCTTTCTTTATTAATATATATGTGATACGTTTTTCTTTTTCTAGGTATTATTCTGTTTTATTTTTTATTAATTATATTTCATCGAATTGTAAATAGGTTAAATAGTGTCCCCAATTAGTATTACTGCTAAATATGTATGACAATTTAATAAAGTTATAATAGTAATAAAAAAAAGTCAAGGAAGTTTCTAATTTGTTCATAGGTCTTTAAGAGACGCAGTAGTTGTTGTTCCTACCACAGTTTTGTTCCTCCATGTGTCCCTGTGCCTGTGAAGGTTGCTGTTGTTGCATCAGGAAAGGAGAAAGAGGAAAACATAAATTATTTCTTCTTTTCATTGTCACCCATATTTTCAGGACACAGGGATGCAAGGAAGGCCGGTCACAGGGACACAGGGAGGAAGAAAACTGATGTAGAAACAACAGCTACCCCGTGTCTAGGGCATCATATGCACAAACACATTTGCACCTACTATATTTTCAGCTTTCGGCATTAGTTACACATTCATCTTGGCCAAATTCCACTGGCTTGAAGCCATATCAACTTATTTACTATTTTTAATGATTTTGGTTGTGTTCAGAAAGACGTTTTTATCTTTTCTCAATGCCGGTTTTAAAACATAAGCCGCCTTGTAATCCGTAATTTAGATCAACTTATCCTTGACTACCTCACGTAAAGAGGATTGAAACGATGCAAGGGTGTCGGCACTGTAGAAAATATCTCTGCTGGTTTCTTTAGCATTTGTTTTGTGCAAGTAATCTCAAACCCTGTATCCTGTGTCAAAAAGTCTAATGAGACAGTTCTAGTGACTATTGTTAACTGTTCAGCAAAGAAATTCACGCGAAAGACATATTTAGGCCAACATTTTTCGGTTATTAAACCATGTGTCCCAAAAAGGTACTCTTGTTTGAAAAATCAAGAAAATTCGATATTTCAATTTCTTGTTTTGGCAAGTAGACCAAAGACCAAATTATTTTCCCAGGTATAGCTGATCTTGTGATTAGTTTTAAAATTAGCAAATTTAGCTCCTTTTAGGGCTGTCTGGTTTTGAAGCATACTGCAAAAGAGCACTGATGATTACCAGATTAGTTTCTTTGTGTATATTCAGATTCTAGTTTGGTCATAAATGTCGGAAAGAAACGCAAACTATCATTGCAGACTTGAAGGATAATGACAAATTTCAAAATAATGGCTCTTTGGCAAGGTTTTCTATGTTGATTAAAGATTATAGCTCAGAATAAGGTTTTTCAACCAGTCATTTTATACCTTAGCAATGAAAGCAAACCTTTTATAATCTTTAAATATATTTGGATCATTGAAAAAAGAGGCCAAACAGAGTATTTTATGATAGATTTGATAATCGAGTTTTGATGATTTTTTAACCGGGAGTACTTTTTTGGGACACCTTTATATTTTGGCGTCGATATTGTAAACAAGCTCGTTGGGATAAAAGCAGGAGAACAGTTTTGCGTTTCTAAATTGTTAAAATCTAACCTGATTCGCGCTTTAAAAATCGCAAAACTTCAAAGCATACTAAGTTTTTGAAGACTGATGATTCCCTAGATTTATTACATCAGTCCTTGTTTTCGCTCCTTTCCTCCCTAACCATACCCCACAATACCCATTCCGCAGAATGACTAACAATAAATAACAATTCAATTCATTGGAGCAAAACTTTGACTCATATCATCAGTCTACCATAGCCTGAGAGTGTTTTGGTTTTACCTTATCAGCCACATTATAGTTAAAACCTTTCATAAATTTTGTGGCAGTTCTTTAGCGAAACTCGTCAAAATTCGTGAATTCCCGTTTCGAAAATTGGGGTTGAAGGTTTGNTCCCCACAAAAGTAGAATCTACCTGGTGTCCCCAAAAAGTATAAGCGTTTGAACGGTTACTGGAGAGGGGGCACATTTTGAAAAATGCTTTCTACATTTGCAAAAAGCTTACCAGTGTTGTTTGTTTATAACGAAAAACGATCAACCCTTTTTCAAATGAAGAAAAAAAACCAAACACATTGCTAGAATCCTTTCTTTTGATATTTACTTGATTTTGACATTGTAAGTGAACAAAGAAATTGCGGTTTTTAAGTGAAGTTAAAGTCGATAAAAGTTTGGTTCACACTAGAGTAAAAATGCGTCAGAAATGATTCAGAAATGCGACCGAAAACAGCTTCGAAATTATTTTTGCATCAATTTTGAAAGTTTGTCCGCGTCTTTAAACGCATTTGGATGGAATCAAAGGTTTTGATTCCACTAGGAAGCGATAACTCTCTGAAAAATGCCTTCAAACGAATTTAGAAAATGCGTTATCCAAATTCTAACGCGTTTTTCCTCTGGTGTCAACCAATGCTAAGCGTTGTACGATAAAATCACGTTCTTGGATCCAAAGAAGTATGTGGCGTTTTGATAAAGAATGTGTTTTGATAAAGTGTTTTGATAAAGATTTTGCATGGGTGGCTAGACACTGCATGTGTGCTTTTGTGGAGGAGCGCCGCAACTAATATGCTCCTGCGGAGGAACAAATTTATCTAGATAGCTCTGCGGAGGACTTAACAATAGAACCTCCTTAACAACAGAACTTTCAAAATGGCGGCTGGCACAAGGGTAGGAAACAGAATCACTCTTATCATGAAGGCAATGTAAGTGCAACTGCGGTGTCTAACTACCCATGATTTAGGCATGAATCCCAGATGCTTTTGTAGCTCATTAAAGAGCATGTTTACCATGAATTATTAACACCAAAAGTTCGCTGTATGTAAATATTCGTCTCGATTTAATCAAATTTCACAACAAGTGGGTTGTTGACCTCAGCGAAAACTAAATACATTGCGAGATGATGACTTTTGTCTGTAACCTTCATTGCCGCAGTAGGCAGTGTAGCTTATCGTAATTAAAATTTGTCTCGAAATCTTGTCACAGGTGCAAAGTGTATGCGAATTTTTTTTGTACGCAGGAAATTTGATATTTTCGTCTGACACTGGTCACAGCAAATCGTGAGATAATATCCGATAGAAAATGAATGAGAGAAAGTGCACTCATTTTTGTTATAGGAAACGTCTTATAAGAAACGGTAGGCTCAATTTTTTTAAACTCCAGAAACTACCCTCCTGAATTAAAAAAGCTAAGAAACTTTTGTAATTTGTAGCTTTAAAGGGAATCTAAGCATATAAAAGTGGCTCAAGCCACTTTCGGTCAAATTCTATCCTATCAGATATCAGTATTTCCTGTTAACGTAGATCAGTTACCCAAATATAGCTCGGCGTGTGTCAAGGTCTGTAGTCGTTGCACAGCTATTTTTATCAAAGTCTGATATATGCTTAGATTCCCTTTAATTTTCCCAGGTCACTCGAAAATGTTTTGACACTGTACAGTGATATTAAATGTTTTGGCATTGTGTTGAGTGCGAATTATGTTATAACATGTTTTGAGATCTTACTCAGTAATTTAGAAGCCCTTTAACAAAAAATGTATTGGCTCTACACTTAGGGCATTGACAATCATTGACAATATAAGAAACACATAAGAAACTTTTGGTAGCAAAATGGCCCTAAAATTTAAGAAACTACCTACCAACCCCGGACCTTAGTTTCTTATAAAAATGAGTGTAAAACGTTTGATTGACTGTTGTGAAATGTTAAAAAGTGTGAAACAGTTATGCTCGCATTTCTAATATCTTATCCATAGTCATAAGAAAAACTATTTCTTAAAGATCCATTGCTAACCATGATCCTTTGCGAACCGAATGAAAAGCAAAGCAAACAGAACCGAGGCCAGAAACGATTTCATATCATACGAAAGTCGACTTCGGGGCTGCACAGGATCATGGTTAGCAATAGGTCTTTAACTTAGGTATTAAAGAACGCCGGTCAACCAGCATCCTTTGCGATCGCGCTTTGTAGAGCACTGCACAACTACAATGTCATATGAAAATGGCCGCCGCAGTCGAAAGGCAACAAGCGAAGCGCGCAAGGGATGCTGGTTGACTGGCGTTCTTTAACACCTTGATAGTTATCTTCGCTTGTGATATATGGTCTGAAGGGTAAGTTGATAAGATCTTCAACAAATGCAGCAACTACCCTACCCATCAAATTTTATTTGATAAGAGCATACGCGAATGTTTAGTAAGGCATGTTTTAAAAATGTGTCTGTTCAGATCAAATAAGAAGGGATCTCTGTTCATTTGAAAGCCCTCTCATAAAAGAAATGATTTCTACAGATTCGAAATTCGAAAACCTGTGTTTAGCTTACTCTATTTAGGCCCACTGTTTATTGTCAAACTCGCAGAAGTCAGACTCGCATAAGTCGGATTCGCATCAGTCGGACAAAAATATTAGTCCCATGTCCATTCCCATAAATTGTTTGAAATTTCTTCGCCTATAAGGCCCCGTTCATACGTTACAGATATCGTATCGTTGGAACGATACGAAATTGTACCCGTTTGAACTACGCCTAAGGACCTTAGTTGGCTTTCGTAAATGGCGAAGCCTCGTTTAGGCCAACTGCTGCTGACCGTAGCATGGTCTCTTCTGTTATTATTACTTTGCAAGTGTTTTCATGATAAGGATCGATGTTTTATGAATAGACCATTATTGTTGGTTTCAATCTTTAGACCACAGTCAGATTTTGCGTCACCCATGCATGGTGGCTTATCTGCTCTTTCTTTCAAAGAAGGCAGGGGGTTGTTTAAGAAGTATGTTTCAGGAATCAATGTTGTCCTTGCATGAGACTGTTATAGAATGGTATTGCTTTCAGCGGAACCAGCTGGATGCTAGCCTGCGTTACAGACAATAACGAGTGTGAGTTCTGTAACGCAGGCTAGCTGGACGCAGGTTCTATGCTCGAGGAGTTAAAAGCAGCTCAGCTAGGGAGACTGGGACCATCTAAATATAGCCTACAGTAAAAACCCGCGCATAAGAACCTACAATTTTGCAAGTCAGTCTGGGTTCTTAAACGATGAATACAATGGATTGGTTCTTATAAAATGGTAGCCTAATTGGACAATTTTAGCCTGCAGGTTCTTAATCCACTGGGTTCTTATACGCGGGGTTTTACTGTATTGTATTTGATGTTCTCGATAGATGGAAGCAATAGGAACATAAGTGGCATGTGGCCTTCTTTGGTTCTAAATTACGGACCACAGAATCACGGACCACTGAAGTAATAAGAAACCTCGTGGAGGAGAGTAGACAAAGCCCATAATTTTACAACAAGAAATTTTCGTTCGACATTTTTCACAGTATGAAACGTCGATGAAGATAACCGAAAGATATAAAGCCTAAAGCATGGGTGTTCCCTTGTCAGGCATCAGAAGCAACTTACGACAAAAAATTCATATTGCTCTTGCAAAATTACCTGGGCTTAAAGACCGACCATTGACCAGCATGCTTTGCGCGAAGTCAGTCATTTTGCTTTCCACAGCTCCGTAGTTTCTGACTGTCAGAAAGTATTGAAAAACAAAAACAAACGATCGCAAAGCATGCGGGTCAATGGTCGTTCTTTAAAGGGAATGTGCAATGGTAAATAGGCTGGTCTATAAATAGAACAAAGAAGACACTTAGACATTGCATCGTTTCTTTCGCTATCCATTGTTCACGGCGCGTGTGCAACGTTGATTTGAATGGGATATTTTTAGCTTGTTTTGCTCTTTGCACATGCAAGATTTTAACCTTGCACAAACCCTTTGATTACGATGCCATATATGTACCCGGGGGTAATTATATGTCCTCATTAAAGCCCAAAGTCATTAAAGCATGAAGAGCCTTGACTGACCTAAACTTTCTAGGTTTTAATTAGATCTATAGTAATCATATCAGCAGGTCATTATCTTGCAGATCAGGTTTGTAGAAGCGAAAAGCTTACGAAAAGTTCGAGCAGAGTGGGCGTAAATCCACATCTATATGAAGATAACACCATTCTTTTTCATAAAATCCACGTTTTACGAGGTGAAATTTTAATGAATTATTATCTCTCTCATTTCCCTACAGGTGAACTCATGTTGTAACCTCAAGCGTGGCTTTCTATACACATGTTGCGGAGAAGAATTTCTATTGTCCGATCCGTAGACGGATGAGGTTTCACAAGCCAAAATTAGTTTTCACTCCGATTTAATCCGCTGGCAACCACAAGAAATGGGTGTTAGGCAGGTTACTCGTCCGCTCAAACCACAGAAACCTTTGAGTGTCGTGTATTTGGAAGACGGAGCTTTCAAGAGCAAACAGGTCGACAAAGCAGATGCGATTGACGAGAAATCCCAGGAAGAGTGGGGAAAATCGTACAAATCCGCCGATAAAATTGCTGAGAAATTCAAATCAGACGTGGAACCGAGCACAGAAAGAACTCCCGAGCTCATAAAAGATGTAAACACAATCTCGATCGGTTTAGGTTCCTTTGACAGCAAGATCAGCACCGGAGCTTGCCAGGAGCAGCGCACAGATGTTTTTAATAACAACGAACAAAACATAGATCAAACATCGCTCGAATCAGCCGAGATAAAAACCCCAGATTTGGATATTGGTGGGGAATTTGAGGATCATCATTTATCAGATAATCTTGGACTGGGGATAACTGAAAGCGTCAACAGTTTATTGAGATCGTACAGAAAAGAGGATCGCGCACAGAGTTCGAGAAAACGAAATAATCTCGTCGAAAACACAGAACTTTCAAGTGAGGAGCTCGAAAATATCACAAGTATTTCGCAGGATATCGAAGGTGCTATAGTCAGGCGTTACAACCTGAAAGATCGAACGAAAAATTCGAGAGTGAAAGGCGAAAACATGAAGCGTGTTACGAGAAGGAAAACTCCTGAAATGAGAGTTCAAACATGCGGCCGGGGAAGGCCTAGAAAGAAATCATTCGGCAAGAGAGGTGGGAATTCTGGTGATAAACAGTCTCAGGATGGTAGTGAGAACGGAGAAGGGAGGGCAAGTCGTGGCAGCAGACAGCAGCAACGTGGTGGAGGGCAGGGAAATGGGGGTAACGGGGGGCGAAGGCGCAGGGATGATGACGATAGAGATGATGATAATGATGATGTTGAGGATGATTTTGATGAAAACAATGAAGAGGAAGATGAAGAAGAAGATGAGCAAACTGGAACTGAATCAGTTGTTGATGAAATGGAAATGACCCCCGAGCAAGAAGCTGAAATGGCTCAGGTACGTCACTATTTTTTTAATACGTATTGTCGTATTCTCGGTGACCCAACATTGCACAATTCCCTTTAATGTAAAAAACTGAAACAGAAATTGAAACTGAAATGTGAAATTGACTTGAAAATAGGAAAATATGAAATATCAAGATACGAAAATATGAAATTGAAATGAAAATTGGAAATAGGAATATATGAAATTGAAATCAAAATTGGAAATAGGAAAATATGAAATTGAAATCAAAATTGGAAATAGGAAAATATGAAATTGAAATCAAAATTGGAAAATAGGAAAATATGAAATTAAAATTAACATTAACATTAACATTAAAATTGATGAAGTCAAATAAAAATGACATTGCCCACGTGTGTAGTGTTTCCCTACACTTGAAATCGTGTCAATATATTGGGGTGACTTGCCAAAAATAGCCTAGAGACGCTGAGAACTACCAACGGAAGCATTTCTTAAAATTCCTCAGGCCAACCACGACCATTTGGACCCAGAAGAACTACATGATAGAATAATTCACAAAATTTTCATTGTGAATCGTGAGTATTTCTTTCTTCTCTCATTAAATGAACCTGCAAAACATACCTTGAGAAAGACTTAAAACATAAGAGTATTACAAATAAGTGTTCAAAGAAATACCAGGAGCGAAATGACCCCCTACAATATGCCCTTCTATTACGTCTTGATGTAGGAGAAGCCCCCGGACTGCATTCGAGGGAAAGCCGCAATCACCTACCTTATAGTGGTGGATTTTTGGGAATCAAAGACGGGCTTAAAAATGCTTAATTTTTTAAAACTGTTTTTTAATTTATCAAGTTTATAGGATTTAAAAGATATTGCATTCCCAGGCATATTTTCGTAAATTAGGCCATTGGCGTAATCATCTTCGCCTTTGCCATTTTTCCCCTAAAGGTTTAAGAACTGTTTCATATCTACTGGATGAGTAAAAAAGAAGGTTGAAACGTTTGCAAGCCTATTATAGTTTGCTAGCTGTTCACGAGATTCCCTAAAATGCTGATTCTTGTGTGGCTATCATGTCAACTTAGGTAATGAAATTTAGTTGATTAAAATCGGTCGTATCATTCCTAAGTTAAAGCGGTTTTATGAAGATGCTTCATCACAGAATCCTTCAAAATAGGCCTAAAATCGTTCATCAATTTGCTAACAATTCAGCCTGACAATACTAAAAAAAGGCGAAAATGACTGGAAGGAAGGAAGTATAAGTAGGCTGTTTATTTACGCAACAGATTCCCTAAGGCAATAATCTGGATTAAGTTTAATTGCGGAGCTGATCCAGGATTGTAGGCTTATTTGAAGGATTCCGATCTAAAAACAGATTTATATAATCGCTTTCAACTTGAGACAGATTCGACCGATTTTAACCAAATAGAGTTCATTTTCTAAGTTGACATATTAGCTACAAACAACGTCATCAGTTTCAAAGAATCTGACTAACAGCTAGCAAATTACAGGCTTGTAAACATTTTAACTTTTTTGACTCACCCGGTATAACGCTCTGTTTGGTAAATATAAGTTTTAAGTGTTATTGTTTGTGGCCTAGTCACGCTACAGAACAGTTAGAATAACGTGCACGAGGATAGTTTTACTCGAAAGAATTGTTTTTGTGGTACAGGCTTCATGAGTAATCAAAATAGAGTCCTGGATTATCAAAGTTAAGAAACCTTTAAGAAACTCGTTAGAAACTTTTGGTTGCAAAAATGGCCTAAAATTTAAGATGCTACTGGCTGCCAACCTCGGACCTAAGTTTCTCTTTAAAAAGATACGCGTAGTTCCACAGTTGTAGTTCCATACCACAGTTGCTTTACGAGACGTGAGACAATTTTATAATTTTTTATAAACAACGGCACAGTCACGGGCACAGTATGGACGGGAGTGTGGGCTAAATTCTTAACTGTTGTAGTGAAAAATCTGCAATTTGACGAAAATATACTGGGCTTGAATTCAAATAATTCCATTCCTTAGGTCAACAGTCGTTGCACCACATATTTTTGCCCTTTCTAAAGTCGTACCATCGTTTATTATTCAAGTTTGTTTCAAAGGGGAACAGACACACAGTAAGAAATGGGCCAGGTCTAAAACGCGGACATCGCGGACATCGCGGACATGTCCGCGCCATTTCCATGTCCGCGTTTTAGGTTTTCGTATAGGGAAAAACCTAAAACGCGGACATCGCGGACATTATCTAATTCTCCGAAATAAAGTATGTCCGCGCCATTTCCATGTCTGCGTTTTAGGTTTTCGTATAGAGAAAAACCTAAAACGCGGACATCGCGGACATTATCTAATTCTCCGGAATAAATTGTTAAATAAGCATGTTTCCACGATTTTTATTCACGGAGAGTGCATGAAAAATAGCAACGAGATTACCAACAAGGAGCAGCCCCTGCAAAGCTGTTTCTCGCTGTAAAAGAAGACATTCGATAAACACTTCGGGAACCCCTAATTCAAGATTCAAGATTCACACTAATTCAAGATCCGGAATTCAAGATTCAAAATCAATCAAGTGATCTTTGGCACAATGAGTGACGTTTCAAAGTGAAAAACTTGGTTTTATAAGTGTTTCAATTTGGAAAAACTTAACATTTTTTGCATTTGGCTCCCTTGGCTCTACTGAGTGGAAGGTCACACACAGATGTTTCTTTCATTTTCAGTGAAATTACTAAGCTCTTAAAGATACATTGAAATATGATGTACACTATTCCGGATGTTTACAAATAGCGGACAGCGATAAGGTTTCTTTTATGGCCTAGGCATGCTCCCCCTCGAGAATTCATGCCTAGGCCATAAAAGAAACCTTATCGCTGTCCGCTATTTGTAAACATCCGGAATAGTGTACATCATATTTCAATGTATCTTTAAGAGCTTAGTAATTTCACTGAAAATGAAAGAAACATCTNCTATACGAAAACCTAAAACGCAGACATGGAAATGGCGCGGAGATACTTTATTTCGGAGAATTAGATAATGTCCGCGCCATTTCCATGTCCGCGTTTTAGGTTTTTCCCTATTATTATTATCGATTTATTTATCGTTGGATTAAAAATACAATAGCTAAATAAATAGTAGCTAATTAATTCCAACGTTAAAACAATTTATATACAATATTACATAAGAAAGTAGTGAACCTATACGAAAACCTAAAACGCAGACATGGAAATGGCGCGGACATGTCCGCGACGTCCGCGATGTCCGCGTTTTAGACCTGGCCGTAAGAAATGGCTGGTCCTTCACCGCCAAATAGTCGCCCGTTGTGGCCAGGTTTGCGAGTTCTTCGCCAAATAGTCGCCCATTGTGGCTAGGCTTGCGAGCTTATACAAGTTATTTGGAACATTCATTCAAATTGATTTCCTCATATCAATTATGATTGAAATATTAGATGCTGAATGGTTCGACCGCAAAGTGTTTGATTCAAATGACATGTGCACTCAAAAAGGTCTTGAAGGGCGATAAATTAACTGGTGAGAAGGCTGCAACAAATTCTTTGGTTTTAGACGCCAATATTCTTTTGGTTGAACAGAATTGTAGCACAGTTACAGGCAGATAGAAAGCACATGGCTTTTCTGTCATAGTTGACCTGCTGGTAAACAAGTTTTGTTCTCTCCGTGACTTCTGTTATCATCCCACCTTCCTTCCACTTTCTTCTCATTTCCTTGACAGTTCTTTCAGATATTGTTTAGTTCATGAATCAAGATTTAATACTTTGAAGGTACTGTCAAGTGGGGCGACTTTGATCAATTCTTAATGCCTTTTCTTCATAATTCCGATCAGAAATGAAGAAATGTAACACAACAATTTCCCACTTGTCTTACATATGCTTGCAGCCATGGTCAACAGCCCTCTACTTATTTAGGATTTACGATGATTTTAGTTTTTTTTTCAAAACTCATCATGAATTCTGTCAATAATAAGGAAAACGCTGTAATTCTGAAAATAGTCAAGCTATCAAAAATCCTCAAAGCAGAATTATAGGAAGGTGCCTGAAGCCATTTACTCAAAAGGAAGATTCAATATCCATTTGTCCAATCTTTTGAAAGATTTGATGCCTATGCTGTGTCGTCGATCAATCTCGTCGTCTCCTGATCTATCAGTCGTACTGTAACTCATATTCTATCTTGAATAGTCTTTCGCTATAGAATAATCCCTATGACTAGGTTAGGAAACAGGATTTATGGGTGACAAGTGTGTTTTAATGTTTAACGAAAGTACTCCAGTCAGCTGCACATGCGTCATTAGCTAGGCTGTCGTTATTTCTAGACCTTTTAAGTTATTGTTGATGAACTTTGGTGTCAGATCTTGGTAGGTTTTGAAGTTTGATAGCTTTATTGGTTAGTTTTCGATGATATATTTGGGCTCTGAAAGGACTTGTTCACAACGTATTTTTAACTGATGTAAAATTATATAATTTACAGTTGTTCTCCGATGAATCTATCGTGAATATCTTATTCGAAAAATATCTATTTAAGTTTACGCTTAGAAAATAAAGTACTGGGTGAGTGAGTCAGAAAATATTTAGACGTTCGAAATCTTGTGCCTTTTAAACTATTCGTTGGATTCATGCCTATGAACTGATAACAGTTGTGTGGCTAACATGTGAACTTGAATACAAACGATTTAGTTGGTCAAAATCGGTCGTATCATTCCTGACTGTACTTTAGCGGATCAGCTTTATGTCATATCTCTCGGGAACGTATTTGACCAAATACCTTACTAACCCTAATCAAACGCTACCTTACCCTAACTAACCCTAACTTACCATAATTTATCCTAACTAGCCCTAACTTACCTAAAAACCCCTTTTCCAAAACCTAACCCTGACCCTAACCCTTACCCCATGACACCTTACTTGCCGATATTGAAAGCTGTTCCGCTAAAGTGCAGACTAGCCCTGAGTTACAACTAACGATTTTATAACAATGTTTCATCTCAAAATTCTTCAACCGATTTTGAGAAATTAAAATTTCTGCATCTATGTTGACATGCTAGCTACACAAACATTATATTTGTTTACATCCTCCTATACTGCTACATCATCAATGGCATGCTTGTCATTGTGCTCATCAGCTTGGCGTTACCATTCGAATATTTCCCTGCTTTTATTGATGCTTTGTCCATTATATTGTTCTGTTTTGTAAATAACATAGTCAAGCAGTGACTGTATGTTTTTGTCGTAAAACAGTTGTCGTGCCAAAAATATTTTCGAACAAAAAGACCACACAAGAAAAACTTGAAGCGATATTTAGGAAGGCAACAGTAAGAAACAGATGGTTAGGAAAGGAATTTGCATGACATGACTGTGTGTCTGAGAGAATACAAAACCGTGGCTGCTAAACTTAGAGAAAGTTGGTAGGCAGGAGCTGGTTTAAGATAAAACTACGTCCTAGAATGATTTCTTGGATTATCTTCCGTATGACTAGCATTCAGGCCCACTGTTTAGGTCCTTTCAAATCTTAACATTGTAAGAGAGTCTTTCGCTTTTAGCAAAGAACAAGGTGTCAAAATTCACGTTAGACTTAAGGGAATCTAAAGCCGTTGATAAAAATAGCCGTACAAAGACAATAGACCTTGACACGCGCCGAACCATATTTGGGTAACTGATCTATGTCAACAGGAAATACTGATATCTGATTGGCTAGAATTTGACTGCAGGTGGCTTGAGCCACTTTTATATGATTATATGCTTTGATTCCCTTTAAAATAGATGGACCTTCGCGGATATCTTGACTAAATATCCTGATATTTTTGAATGCAGCTTTTTTAGAATTACGGAAAGGCTCGAAGTCAATGGAGAGTGGCTCCACTGATTCCTGCATTACAAGGGGCTTAATCTAGCCAACCTCGTGGACCTCAGTATTCCTCTATAACGCCATAACAACAATGGGGGTCATTCATTACGTTTTTACCACAATTGCAACTCCCTAACCCACCCATAGGAAATGACTCATGCTAGTTTTATAGCGTTGTTATAAGTATACTTTGTTTCTATTCTTTGTAATGACTAAGTACCTAACCTTTCTCGATCAACATCACAATATGAAAATAGGATTTGTGATCATTTTCGGATGTAAGTATCTTTAGATTTAAAAGCAAAATATTTCCTTGTGGTTTTTTATTGTTTTATTATGCACTTCAAAAGAATTGTGGTAACACTAATAATATTTTAATGCAAATTAGAAGAACAGCTGTTTTACTGTTATTATGACCCTTATAAACAAATTGCGAAACTAAATATTATCAGTTTATTCTTCTACAAATACGGGCCTCCTACATAGTAACACTGTTTTTACTGCCTAAGAATTCATAAGAACTTCTAAGAATTCGTAAGAAAATTTGTAAAAAACCAAAAATGAGGCTTTGATAATTTTGTATTGGAATAAAGATAGTTGTATTGGAATAAAGATATTTGGACGGTATTGGAATAAATATTTTTGCATCAGAATATAGTGTACGGTTAGAAGAGGGCCTAACTACTCAAAAGAAAAAAGGCATCGATGTGGTCTTTTGGGCTTTCATTTTTCTTCCAGTGCTAAATAGTTTCGCCCACTTCAGAGCAACTGAATAAATTTAGCATCCTATATTTATAGTCAAAGAGTTTAATTAATTAAATTAATGTCCATATAAGGTTTTCATATAAAACGTTTAAGTTTCATCCTTGTAGGGTTGAGTTTCTTGCTGTTGTATCAGAGTATATAGATTAGTATTGCACATGTGGGCCACCATAGAAATATCAAGAATTCTTGAAAATTTGTGAGAATTCTTCAGAGTAACAGTATTGTGATGTTAAAGGGAATCTAAGCATATATAAGCCTTTGATAAAAATAGCCATGCAATAGTCCGTGACACGTGCTGAGCCATATTTGGGTAACTGATCTATGTCAACAGATCAACAGGAAATACTGATATCTGATAGGCTAGAATTTGACCGCAAGTGGCTTGAGCCACTTTTATATGCTTCCATTCCCTTTAAGGTATAAAAGGAAAGGCCTCTACTTGTGGCAAATCAAGTCCAACCGAGGTCTCAAGAAAAATTTTCATCGTTGATGTAAACTTCTCCTTCAAAGATGAATCCGAAGATAGAATGACCTTAAAGTGCAATGGATGTTATTTTCCTTCCCTGCTAGAATACAAAGAACAATGAACAGACATCAAGTTTGTCAAATGTTGTCGGAATTTAAAAAGTTGTTTTGGTCATCATAATGTATAAGTTCAACCCTTATGTCCTTGAGGTTTCTTTTTATAACCTGCTGACATAAATCAAAGAATTGACATCTGTTTTTACTTCTTTACAGGAATTATTGTGCTTGATTCCACCTAAGAATTTGAACTGTGACCCCCCAGAGAAGCCTGCAAAGCCTGGTACAGCTGTAAATCTGCATGGTGTTGTACTACATGAGACGTCAGGGGGTAAGTTCTTTTATTGCATCTTTCTGTCGTATGCTTGAGTGCGTCGGAAGATTTAGGCCTCCCGAACACAGGTAGAATATTAGAAAATCTGGCATACACGTATTTTTTTATAAGAAACTGTTTATAAGAAACTCAACTTTCAGATCGCCAAAAAGTTAAGAAACTCCAGTACTGGGAAAAAATTAGTTAAGAAATTATTTACTTTAGTCAAGAAAATCCTTAGCATATTTTTAGCTTATTTTCACTTGTTTCCTGTATCATATTACTTGGAAGGCACTTGAATAATGTCTAGACTTTTGAATGGCTTCAAAAAACTATGTTTTGAAATGTTCACGAGGGCACAGGAAGTAAACATAAAGATTGTTATGGAAGTCGTAAGAAACTCCTAAGAAACTCCGAGTACTGAAAATCTGATAATTTTAAGAAACTTTCAGTACTGGCTCAAATTCTTAGTTTCTTATAATAAAAAATCTGGCATATTCAGCCAAAGGATGAGCCTAAATTGGGGCATAATGTTTAGAACAAAAGCGTGGATTCGAGAAGCATCTCCTGCTTTTTCTTTTCCATACTTTTATGCTTTGGTGCCTCCTTCCTCGTCAGGCCTAGTGCCTGGTGGTATGTGGGAGCTTGCGGTAGAAGGATATTTTGAGCAATAGTATTTTACATGATCTTGCATTTTTAGTAAAAAAGCCATATCTTGCAGTTTCATAAGAAAGTTCAAGTCCTATATGATACAAGAGCTTTGTCAAGAACAGCATAAGAAACCAATTTAAATCGTATTGCGGGCTTCAATTCAATTTAGTGGTCATTTCTTGTGATTTCGGAGTATGCTTCAAAACCAGGTAGCTTGTAAAAGCATAAATTCCAACAAATTCAAAGCCATTTCAAGGGTTTGCAATATGTATACAATTAATGTGATCCTTGAGACAAATCCACATGAAGAATTTTTCATGATCGGTGATATAATCAAATTTTGATCCTAATTCAAGAAGTTTCACTTTTTTTGGTCACCCAGTACGATAATGAAAGTCATGTTTGAAATGTTGGTAATCAGGAACTAGACAAAGGATTAGTTAGAAACTAAAATTCAAGGAAGGATCACGCTAAGGCTTCAAAAATAATCTCAGAAACGGGATATACAAGCTTTCTAATCCTTTTTATTGATTTGTAAAATCTCTTTGACCTGCTGGCGATCTCTTTATTACATTTTTGGAATCGTGAGATGTTTTTTATTTCATTTTGCTTATCACTGACTTTTATCCCATCCATAAACGTCTTAAATTTCCAATAATAGAAAAGAGCGTAATTCTGTTAGGTCTTTAAACCATTTGAAAAATAGCCAGGTGGCCTTTAAGTTTTTATTTAGGCCTGGTCTACAGTTCGGCGAGACGCTTTTGACGATAGAATTCATGTTAACCTTTTAGTCTTTTCCGTTTGAAATTTGATGAGGTTTAAGACGATTTTCGTTTCAGTTCAGGGACTAAAAGTGGGTATTTTGATTCGCAAAAATGGAGCGTTTAAGATCAGAAACTTAATTGAATATAATGGTAGTTATTTTGTTAAACATGGTCACAGTACGAGGCGTAGGCTTCCGCCACTTACAGTTGCGAGAATCATTATCATAAGGAAAGATAAAATCTGTAGGCTGCTCAAACCCTAGGCCATTGTTGACGAACATTTTGCCCAACTTTAGGCTGATCTTTTGCCCGAATATGGCCAAGGGGGCGGCCTCCCCCTAGCCCCATGGCTTGCATGCTTATGGCAAGAATTGTTCAGAATCCATTATTTAGTCGACGTTTAGGCTTCTATATGTGCAGATTCAAAAACACGTAAAGGAAAAGTTGATAGAACAGCCTTTGAACACAACTTTTTTTCTCATATATAACAATCTTTTGAACCAGAAACCTTCATCGACTTGAAAACTACACTATGCAGAAGGATAAAAGTGTTTTTATGTTTTGCTAGTAGCCTAGCAAAATGTTATGTATTATTGCTTTTTGAACTTTCTCATGACGCTTTTATCGTGCGTCTTGATCAAATTTGGTGAAAAACATTACTTTGAAAATGAGATTACAGACAGATGTAGATAAGTTGGATGGAGTGTGAGAACATTATGCTTGCTTGCCAAAAGGGTGATGTCCTGTTGGTTTTGTAATGTAGACTGGTCGTGGGAATTCTGACCCTGGAGATTTTATCACATTTAACATCTCTGTTTTCTTGGGGAAGGTAAACTTATTCTGATAAGAACTCGAGCAATTCTGTTTCCTCTTGAAGAGAAGATTTGGTGATTGATTTGGTGTCCAATGTCAGTTAAAATTGTTGCAAAATTATTTCATTACTCAATAGTTGGCATGCACTGTTTACCACTTTTGACTTGATGGCCGTGTAAGCTTNAGTCTTTTATGAATGTTTCGAACAAATCAAGGCGTTATTTAGTAGAAAAACCAAAGAAGTTTCTTAACCAAGAGTCCTAAAATTTTCGCGCGCCTTCGGCGCGCTTTCTTTCTATTCTATTTTTGGCGCCCTCTCCGCATGTTGCCCCCCCTTCAACTTTGGGCTGGATCCGCCCCTGGTTGGAGTGTGAGAACATTATGCTTGCTTGCCAAAAGGGTGATGTCCTGTTGGTTTTGTAATGTAGACTGGTCGTGGGAATTCTGACCCTGGAGATTTTATCACATTTAACATCTCTGTTTTCTTGGGGAAGGTAAACTTATTCTGATAAGAACTCGAGCAATTCTGTTTCCTCTTGAAGAGAAGATTTGGTGATTGATTTGGTGTCCAATGTCAGTTAAAATTGTTGCAAAATTATTTCATTACTCAATAGTTGGCATGCACTGTTTACCACTTTTGACTTGATGGCCGTGTAAGCTTGACGGTCGTGCAAGTAGGCCAAGAAAGAGTGCTGTTTTGCAGAATAGCCCATGTGTGGAAGCGCTATAAATCCGATGTGTGCACTGCAGCACGTCAACATTCTGTTTTCGAAAATCGTCAGCTATTTCTATGCCTTTTTGCGGTGTCATTGTGACGGGCAAATTGTTGACCACCCGTCAGAAGAAGCAATAGCTAACAATTTTCGATTTCGAAAGAAGAATCAGAATAACTAACTTATATGTTCTTCTATAGATAGTGTTTGAATAAGCTATAACGTTTCATTTATCATTCGGAGGGAGGCAGATATTCATTACTCTACTATGCTGGTGGTCCGGATTCTTGCCAGGGATTCTGGCTATGCAAATGAATTGGTATACAGTAAAAACCAGACCATGGGACCCTAGGACCCTTTTGTTGTTGTTGTTGTTGTTGTTGTTGTTGTTGTTATTGTTGTTGTTGTTCATCTTATTTGAATTCGAATTTTTTTCTCTAGCTAATAATACATATACACATATATGCATAATACATAAGTTAACTAATCTAAATCGAATGTAGTAATAAATAAATAAATTAATGGATAAATTAATAGATAAATTAATAGATAAATTAATAGATGAATAATTAAATAAAACTTCAATGTAAATAGACGAAAATATTATAAGCAAATTTACACCCTATGACCGTTAAGTACTAAAATGAGAGAGGACCCTTAACACTCGCAGTCCCAGGACCAGGTCTNAACCGGACCAGACCTTTAAGGAGCCGGTTGGAATTCCGGTAGTTTTCAAAAGACCACCAGAATCGAGCAACGGAGAGGGTGCTGATTGTGGTGCAAATAAAAGACCAAAATTAAGTCCACCACTGATTGAATGCCCTGAGCCAAATTGCGGCAAGAAATACAGTCACAAAAATGGTCTGAAGTATCACCAAGCCCATGCACATCAAAATAAGACAGAAGCAGAGGATACGAAACCCCCGGTAAGGCCTGTTTCAAGTTTTTTCTCCTTTTGTATTGCAATAACTGTTTAACACTTTCCTGCTTTTTCGGAACCTACGACGCGACGGGATCATCTTCAATGTGAAAAGGAGGAAGTTTAGTTTGCGTGGCAAAATTACAGGACTGTCTGTTAGAGGAAGCACAGTGAGCTGAGCGATGGAAATTTGCGTAAATCCAGCTTTTCAAATTCTTGCTTTGAAATTATTTGTCAAAAAATCATGGCATTCTTGAAAATATTGCGAAATTAGTTTGTAACAAGTTTTTCCATGCGTGAATAGCAGCTCATTGATGCCAAGGGAACTATCTTCACACCACAGTAAGCAGGGTTAAATGCACTTGGGCAACCGGCATTCATTGCAGCCCTAGTTGTAAAGGTGGCTTCATTTCATGATGCACGATAATAATTTTGAGATTTGCTCAAGTCAGCAGCTCGAGATGCGGCCATAGTTCTCCTTACGTTTTATTTTTATTTATTAAATTCTTTAAAGTTGGTTGGAAAAAATATCCCTACAGATAAAAACTAATTAAGACCAACTATTCAGAAAAACAAAATTATAGTTCACAAATATTAACGTAAAATGCCCTATTTACAAAATCAGCCTCACGAATTAAGATTGAAGGTTCGTTATTTACAAATTTTGCAACGGCATTTCTCTCCATTCCATTTTTGTATGCATGTCTTCAAGGAACAGACAAAAAACTCTTGGGCAACTCTTACGTGTGTTAAACGTTGGGCTTGAATTGAATGAAATCTATGAAAAACAAAACAAACGATCGCAATGCATGTCGGATGTCCAATAGCCTTTATGCATTGCAGAAAGAAATCAACAATCACCTTGTCTATCGGGTGGATGAAAGATAGTTTCGGCGTTTGAAAAATCACCAAAATTCGACAATTTAAGTAGTGTTGAATTTTCCTTTTTGAGGTAGTACATCAAAGATCAATTAAATTTAGGGATATTTATTATCCAATCAACGGTCTTTATTTGGTGAAATTCTGGAGTTTTATTAGCTACCTGGTTTTGACGAAATTGCACATAATTTAAAGTAGATTTATCTTTTTGTCTAGTCGGATTTTTTTAACTTTTGATTATGCCAGAATGTTTTGTTTGCATATGTCATGGTTAGAAGCTATACAGTAAAAATCCGCACATAAGAACCTTCGTTTAATAAGACGTGCAGCCTGAAATTTGGGATTTCTAGCCCTAAATATAAGAACCTTTTCACCCTGATTTTCTGTTCAGGTTCTTATTAAAAGATTTTGGTTTACACGCAAAAAAGAAAACACAAAATTGGTTTTGAACTTTAACAATACTAGTATAGGGAAAGTATCTTTCAATTGGCTCACAGGTATAGATAACTGAGTCTTCATTTTCCATATTCTGTTGTTATATTGTACTTTAGCTATGAAGATATTGCGCAGCATTTGCAGTTGATATCAAGTTTTTTATATTTAAGATTAAGAACCTGTACCCTGTGATAAGAACCTACACCCTGATTTTGCAATACCCCCACATAAATAAGAACCCAAACAGGCTGATTTTAAAAACATAGGTTCTTATGTGCGGGTTTTTACTGTATTTATTTTGAATCTAATAATGAGACAAACAGACAAATCGAAAATCAATCTGAAATTTTAAAATTAAGAATCCTGAGCAAGATTTAGGATGTCTCCTAAACTTGTTTCAAGCTATTATTTGAAAATCTTTTGCATAATTTAGCATGATTTTTATTATTGTTAAAATTAATTTGGTCTTTGATATAACTGAACAAAAAAAAATTGTGAAGATAAGTGCCAAAACCAAATTTGGCGAATTTTTCAAAAATCGAACAAATTTTCTGACTCACCCCACAGCCGCACTTCTGATGGGGCGAAACTGGTCTGCAGCTGACATGAGGTGTTTGTTTTAACTTCTTGTACTACCGGATGCGCTAGAAAAAAAGTATCCACTTTTGACATGCCATGATAAATCGTACACTAGGCCAATGTTGAAGATTGGTGATGCACTCTTTAGTCAAAATCCCTAATTATACTCAGCAATTTTTTAAAGATTTTTGCGGCCGCCTACTTCTTGCGTTAAAAGCGATTTCTTGAAAATTCTTAGTGTGAAAACCGTCTAAATTGATCGAAAAACATCGATCAAATTTTGTAAAGACAGCTAGACGAGACAATAAGGAAACTCTTGGAAACTACTTGGGAATTAAGAAATGGATTAGTTATGATCAGTTGCACGAGTCGTTGCTGCAACCTTGCACAATCGTTTAGTATCATGCTTTTAGGTTTCAAAAACATTTCTCTTCATAATTTTAATGAAATCTTTGTGTTGATGAAAAGTAATAGCTTTCTCTTTGTTCTTTCAAGTTCAGTCATGACGAAATTTGGTCGATGTTTTTGATCGATTTATGCGGTTTCCAAGTCAATAATGTTCAAGGAATCTCTTATAGCTTGGGAAGTAGGCCGCGGAAAAATCGATAAAAATTGCAAAGTATTATTTGGGATTTTGGCTAAAGATTAAATCATCAATCGTCAAAATCAGCCTGGTGTACGATTTATCATGGCCTGTCAAAAATGGACACTTTTTTCTGGCGCATCCTGTAGGCTTTAAAGGGGCTCCGTCTTTTGGTCAAAACGGTGATTTTGCAGTATTTTGAGGGGCAATATCACACAGACTTGTCGTCTTTTTTAAAAAATGAAAGCGTTATTTTGAAGATAAATTCTTGTACTTCGCAGAGGAACAATCCAAACATATCTTTTGCGATCGCTCGCTTTTTAAGTTGATTTTTAACGGTCACCTTTTGGTGGCTTGAGTGAAGCCACCAAACAAACTGNCAAGTTCAGTCATGACGAAATTTGGTCGATGTTTTTGATCGATTTATGCGGTTTCCAAGTCAATAATGTTCAAGGAATCTCTTATAGCTTGGGAAGTAGGCCGCGGAAAAATCGATAAAAATTGCAAAGTATTATTTGGGATTTTGGCTAAAGATTAAATCATCAATCGTCAAAATCAGCCTGGTGTACGATTTATCATGGCCTGTCAAAAATGGACACTTTTTTCTGGCGCATCCTGTAGGCTTTAAAGGGGCTCCGTCTTTTGGTCAAAACGGTGATTTTGCAGTATTTTGAGGGGCAATATCACACAGACTTGTCGTCTTTTTTAAAAAATGAAAGCGTTATTTTGAAGATAAATTCTTGTACTTCGCAGAGGAACAATCCAAACATATCTTTTGCGATCGCTCGCTTTTTAAGTTGATTTTTAACGGTCACCTTTTGGTGGCTTGAGTGAAGCCACCAAACAAACTGCAAAAGACTATGGACACGTGCCTAAAACAATGGTGTTTACAGATTTTTTTACACTTTGGCGACGGAGCCCCTTTAAAGCGGTCTTTTGGCGTTCACTGAATGTCATCATGGGTGAGGTCATAGAATTATGTCATAAGATACTGGTTGTTATTCTAAACTCAAACCTGAAAGACATATGCAGAGTTAATTTCTTGCAGAATTATTAGATCCTGGCTGTTATTCTAAACTCAAACGTGACAGCCATATGGTGTTGCTTGCATAATTGTCGGGTGTGGAATATGTGAGCTGTTACTTGACTCCCACGCTTCCACAAAGCACGTTTCTCTTTTCCGTGAATTGGGTCAAATGTAATTATCTTAGTGGTTGTTTCTTGTCATTTGTCATTCAGAATTAATCTCTCGCAAAGATTCATTTAAGTGACTCCTGCAATAGAAATGCACACAAAGCTCAGACCTATCTAGCCTGCGTTACAGACCATAACAAGGGGAGTTATGGCCTGTGTGATGGACTCACTTTTGTTGTCCCAACGACTTCAGCATAAATTAAAAAAACAAAGAGCTAGAAAGCGAATATCATTAATTTGAATAACAGATTTCACAAGATCTCTGTGAAACTGGGACAACAAAAGTGAGCCCATCACACATACCATAACCCCCTCGTTATGGTGTGGTCTGTGACGCAGGCTAAGACCTATCCAGATAAACTAGACTCTATTTTGTTCTCAAATTCGAATCATTCGCCGACGATAGAAGTGCTTTTCTGCTAAGAAGTCTCTGTCAAAGCTGGTCTGGTATCCCTCCATACAAACTGAAGTATATATTTTTAATGGCAAATGAGGACCCGAGTTCCTTTCAGTCTTCTCTAATTTTATTTATACAATGTATTCCAAGCCCTTTGAAGACGTTTCGAACTGTAAAGATTTCAGATTTTGGGGCTTTCGATATTTTAGAACTTTTCGATATTAAAGAGCCATTGTCACCCAGGGTCCTTTGCGGGCACGCTGTAATTTTGGACTGTCTGAAAATCAAATTTGGCCTAAGCGGAAACTATGGATCCACACTGCAGTAGTTGAACTGATAGAAAAGTAAACTAAAAGTCAAATTTATCGATCAGTTCAACTTCTGCAGTGTGGATCCATAGTTTCCGCGTAGGCCAAATTTGATTTTCAGACAGTCTGAAATTGNGGACCAGACCTTTAAGGAGCCAGTTGGAATTCCGGTAGTTTTCAAAAGACCACCAGAATCGAGCAACGGAGAGGGTGCTGATTGTGGTGCAAATAAAAGACCAAAATTAAGTCCACCACTGATTGAATGCCCTGAGCCAAATTGCGGCAAGAAATACAGTCACAAAAATGGTCTGAAGTATCACCAAGCCCATGCACATCAAAATAAGACAGAAGCAGAGGATACGAAACCCCCGGTAAGGCCTGTTTCAAGTTTTTTCTCCTTTTGTATTGCAATAACTGTTTCAATACTTTCCTGTTTTTCGGAACCTACGACGGGATCATCTTCAATGGGAAAAGAGAGGAAGTTTAATTTGCGTGGCAAAATTAAAGGACTGTCTGTTAGAGGAAGCACGGTGAGCTGAGCGATGGAAATATGCGTAAATCCAGCTTTTCAAATCCTTGGTTTTGAAACTATTTGTCAAAAAATTATGGCATTCTTGAAAATATTGCAAAATGGATTTGTTAAAAAGTTTTTCCATTTGTGCAGCTCGTTGATGCCAAGGGAACTATCTTCACACCACAGTAAGCAAGGTTAAATGCTCTTGGGTAACCAGCATGCATTGCAGCCCTATTTGTAAAGGAGGCTTAATTTCATGCTGCATGAAAATAATTTGTTGATGTCGCTGCAGCTCCATATGCTGCCATAGTTCTAATTCTCCTTACACATGTTAAATATTGGGCTTGAATTGAATGAAATCTATGAAATCCATGAAATCAATGAAAAACCAAACAAACGATCGCAATGCATGCCGGTTGCCCAAGAGCCTTTAAGCATTGTAGAAAGAAATCAACAATCACCTTGTCTATCGGGTGAGTCAAAAATAGTTTGGGCGTTTGAAAAATCACCAAAATTCGACAATTTAAGTAATGTTGAATTTTGCTTTTTGAGGTAGTACATCAAAGATTAAATTAAATTTAGGGATATTGAAATTCTTAAGTTTTATTAGCTACCTGGTTTTGAAGCATACTACGAAATTGTACATAATTTAAAGTAGATTTATCTTTTTTGTCCTGTCGGATTTTTATAACATGGTTGATTATGCCAGAAATCAATCTCGTGATCATGTACAACGTCTTTTGTTTGCTTATGTCATAATTAAAAGCTATATTTATTTCAAATCAAATAATGTAACAAACAGACAAATCGAAAGTCAATCTGAAATTTTAGAATTAAGAATCATGAGCAAGATTTACGATGTCTTCTAAACCTATGGCTCAAAACACCGTCTTTCAAGCTATTATTTGAAAATCTTTTGCATAATTTTGCATAATTTTTATCATTGTTAAAATTATTTTGGTTTTTGATATAACTGAAGAAGAAGACATTTTAAAGATAAGTGCCAAAACCAAATTTGGCGATTTTTTCAAAGGTCGAACAAATTTTCTGACTCACCCCACAGCCGCACTTCTGATGGGGCGAAACTGGTCTGCAGCTGACATGAGGTGTTTGTTTTAACTTCTTGTACTACCGGATGCGCTAGAAGAAAAGTATCCACTTTTGACATGCCATGATAAATCGTACACTAGGCCAATGTTGAAGATTGATGATGCACTCTTTAGTCAAAATCCCAAACTATACGCGGCAATTTTTTAAAGATTTTTCGCCCGCCTACTGCTTGCGTTACAAACGATTTTTTTGAAAATTCTTAGTGTGGAAACCGTCTAAATGGATCGAAAGGCATTGATCAAATTTTGTAAAGACAGAGCTAGACGAGACAATAAGGAAACTCTTGGAAACTACTTGGGAATTAAGAAATGGATTAGTTATGATCAGTTGCACGAGTCGTTGCTGCAACCTTGCACAATCGTTTAGTATCATGCTTTTAGGTTTCAAAAACATTTCTCTTCATAATTTTAATGAAATCTTTGTGTTGATGAAAAGTAATAGCTTTCTCTTTGTTTTTTCAAGTTCAGTCATGACGAAATTTGGTCGATGTTTTTGATCGATTTATGCGGTTTCCAAGTCAATAATGTTCAAGGAATCTCTTATAGCTTGGGAAGTAGGCCGCGGAAAAATCGATAAAAATTGCAAAGTATTATTTGGGATTTTGGCTAAAGATTAAATCATCAATCGTCAAAATCAGCCTGGTGTACGATTTATCATGGCCTGTCAAAAATGGACACTTTTTTCTGGCGCATCCTGTAGGCTTTAAAGGGGCTCCGTCTTTTGGTCAAAACGGTGATTTTGCAGTATTTTGAGGGGCAATATCACACAGACTTGTCGTCTTTTTTAAANCAAGTTCAGTCATGACGAAATTTGGTCGATGTTTTTGATCGATTTATGCGGTTTCCAAGTCAATAATGTTCAAGGAATCTCTTATAGCTTGGGAAGTAGGCCGCGGAAAAATCGATAAAAATTGCAAAGTATTATTTGGGATTTTGGCTAAAGATTAAATCATCAATCGTCAAAATCAGCCTGGTGTACGATTTATCATGGCCTGTCAAAAATGGACACTTTTTTCTGGCGCATCCTGTAGGCTTTAAAGGGGCTCCGTCTTTTGGTCAAAACGGTGATTTTGCAGTATTTTGAGGGGCAATATCACACAGACTTGTCGTCTTTTTTAAAAAATGAAAGCGTTATTTTGAAGATAAATTCTTGTACTTCGCAGAGGAACAATCCAAACATATCTTTTGCGATCGCTCGCTTTTTAAGTTGATTTTTAACGGTCACCTTTTGGTGGCTTGAGTGAAGCCACCAAACAAACTGCAAAAGACTATGGACACGTGCCTAAAACAATGGTGTTTACAGATTTTTTTACACTTTGGCGACGGAGCCCCTTTAAAGCGGTCTTTTGGCGTTCACTGAATGTCATCATGGGTGAGGTCATAGAATTATGTCATAAGATACTGGTTGTTATTCTAAACTCAAACCTGAAAGACATATGCAGAGTTAATTTCTTGCAGAATTATTAGATCCTGGCTGTTATTCTAAACTCAAACGTGACAGCCATATGGTGTTGCTTGCATAATTGTCGGGTGTGGAATATGTGAGCTGTTACTTGACTCCCACGCTTCCACAAAGCACGTTTCTCTTTTCCGTGAATTGGGTCAAATGTAATTATCTTAGTGGTTGTTTCTTGTCATTTGTCATTCAGAATTAATCTCTCGCAAAGATTCATTTAAGTGACTCCTGCAATAGAAATGCACACAAAGCTCAGACCTATCTAGCCTGCGTTACAGACCATAACAAGGGGAGTTATGGCCTGTGTGATGGACTCACTTTTGTTGTCCCAACGACTTCAGCATAAATTAAAAAAACAAAGAGCTAGAAAGCGAATATCATTAATTTGAATAACAGATTTCACAAGATCTCTGTGAAACTGGGACAACAAAAGTGAGCCCATCACACATACCATAACCCCCTCGTTATGGTGTGGTCTGTGACGCAGGCTAAGACCTATCCAGATAAACTAGACTCTATTTTGTTCTCAAATTCGAATCATTCGCCGACGATAGAAGTGCTTTTCTGCTAAGAAGTCTCTGTCAAAGCTGGTCTGGTATCCCTCCATACAAACTGAAGTATATATTTTTAATGGCAAATGAGGACCCGAGTTCCTTTCAGTCTTCTCTAATTTTATTTATACAATGTATTCCAAGCCCTTTGAAGACGTTTCGAACTGTAAAGATTTCAGATTTTGGGGCTTTCGATATTTTAGAACTTTTCGATATTAAAGAGCCATTGTCACCCAGGGTCCTTTGCGGGCACGCTGTAATTTTGGACTGTCTGAAAATCAAATTTGGCCTAAGCGGAAACTATGGATCCACACTGCAGTAGTTGAACTGATAGAAAAGTAAACTAAAAGTCAAATTTATCGATCAGTTCAACTTCTGCAGTGTGGATCCATAGTTTCCGCGTAGGCCAAATTTGATTTTCAGACAGTCTGAAATTGCAGCGTGCCCGNTTCGAACTGTAAAGATTTAAGATGTGGGGGCTTTGGATATTTTAGAACTTTTCGATATTAAAGAGCCATTGTCACCCAGGGTCCTTTGCGGGCACGCTGTAATTTTGGACTGTCTGAAAATCAAATTTGGCCTAAGCGGAAACTATGGATCCACACTGCAGTAGTTGAACTGATAGAAAAGTAAACTAAAAGTCAAATTTATCGATCAGTTCAACTTCTGCAGTGTGGATCCATAGTTTCCGCGTAGGCCAAATTTGATTTTCAGACAGTCTGAAATTGCAGCGTGCCCGCAAAGGACCCTGGGTGACAATGGCTCTTTAAATCATGTTTTCTGAGCATCTTTTTCCTGGGTTTGCCACGGTTTTGATCAATCAGTTTATTTACTTCGTAGGTCACTGCATCTGGCCAGCGAGTCACGGCAGCTGAAAATGAAGCTTCCTCGACTACTAAAGAAACGCAAGCAAAAATTCTCGTTGACCAAAAACCATCCATCAGCCAGCTTCATGAGATTAAGATCAGACAAGCTGATGCATCAGTCGAAGCAACAACAACTACGAAAGCTCTCGCACAACCAAGCTCTCATGGCTTAGTGTCCTTTGCGAGTAATGTGACAACTTCGACTAGCACTGAAAACCCTCCTATGAGCATTGTCCCCACTATAAAGATCAAAACAGAGGAAGAAAATGCGGTTGATTCTATTACAGATTGCAATTTTGAAGAAACCGAGAAAGCTAAGGACGGCGCACAGCAAGTCCCGAAAATCATGCTGGAGCCATCATCAGGTGAAGCCGCCACTGAATTATCGACTAATAGTGAGGTCGGTAGAGTAGAAATGGCGAGGCCCGAGTCCTTGTTCGCAGTTGGAAATCAAGCAGGGCTTGCACCATTCAACTCGCGCATCAATTACGCCCAGTTCAGCCCAACGTTAGCGTCGTTGAACCCCCAAACTCTCAATAACAGCTTAAGCAATGCTTTGCAGACCGCAGGTTCGAAAACTGGTGATAAATTCGAGACGGATGCAGAAGGTAAGCCTAAAGAGGGTAGCACTGAAGAGAAAACGGAGACTGAAGAGGATGCTCGTGCGAAGCTAAGACTAGAAGTGATCATGTCTCCATCAGGAGACCCTTTACAAGCTGAACAAGCACTTCGTCGATTGATATTCAGTAAAGATATCAAAAGTGAGGACATGGTCCCTTCCTCTCCGGATGAGCCTGGCAATTCTTCAGAGTTACTTCCTGGAAGTTTAGGATCTCATTTGTTCCTGAAAGATGGAAAGCTTAGTGCATCAGCATCGCAGACCTTTCCGCCACGTGGTTTGGGATACGACCAAGCTGGTTTTCATGCTACGCTCTATTCAGAATCGTTATATAACCAGCTGAGACAAGAACAGGCAGCTAAACTTTATCCGGGGGCAGATTCCGCGGCAGGTGATCTCGCTGAGCCATCAGACATCCAGAGAGCGATTTCTCAGGTGGATGTCAGACGCCACTTCTCGCCGATACTGTTGAATTATTTGAACACTGGAGCTAGAGGTAGGTAGAGCTTTCCTTGTACTTCTTCTTTACTAAAGGCTGTTTTTACACTAGAAAGTCAAGGACGTTTTCGAAAGTTAAGACCGCGTTATGATCATTGAGCCAGAGGCTTTACCCTGATTTCTGCCAAGTAACAGCTGTTCTTGCATTAGCAAATTAAAGATTAACGCGGAGCTAGTCAAGCGATCACTCCGCTGCAGTAAATCCCCGCGTATAAGAACCTACTTTTTTGAGATCCACGCTGAATTAGGTTCTTATTTTAAAGGTACTTATTTTTTCAGCGAGGGATATCAGTTCTGAAGGTGAAGCAATTTCCGACGAAGTTTCTACAACCAACAAGAGTGACGAAGGAGCAAAATTGGCCAGAAAGCACGAGAATAAAGAAGGCTCAAGCCCAAGCTCAACGTCTTTCCTTCCACATTCTTCCGGACAGAGAGCTGATCAAGGATTAATGAGGAGAGACCGGACACTAGGTAATGATACCTTCATCAACATTTTAAATGTCTCTCTTATTTCTTGAGAGTAAGGAAAATCGTGACATCTAATTTGAGACAGACTTTAGTTTTTTGTTATTACCTTATTTGACGGTGCCAGCCTTTCTTATCGCTCAAGCCAAACAAAATAGTGCACATCTGCTTAAACTTGGCGTAATAATCAATGGTTCCCAGTCATCGATTTAAGCTGCGGAGGAAAACGCGTTTATACTGTGGAGGACTTCCGTGGAGTCGAGGCCCCTAACCTAAATAGCGTCCAGTCGAAGTGACGTCAGGGAATCAGTCATGATCGAATTTGGTGACATAATCTTCTCATCTAAGGTAGCCCAGATGAATTTTTCACCTAAGTTAGCCTTTCTTGGAGAGCAACGGATACTCCACAATAAAAAATCTCGACGAACGCAAGTTTTCACTCATTTAGTACAGCTTGTTCACTGAACTCATCGATCAAATTAGAAACTTAGTTCATTAACCACAGCACTATTTTTTTCCTGGGGGTTCACCTCGTAGGGGTCCCAGTGAACGCTGTTCTGTAGTCCCCCCTTTGAGCTGTCTTTTAAATCACAAAGAGCTTCCTGAATACTGTTTTTATCTACGTTTAAATAAAAAGGCATACAGTAGCACCTTATTTGCACGCTAAATGATGGTTTATCAGACCATGTCCATGAGAGTTGAATGAACAGAGTTTATCTCACATAATTTTTTCATCTAAGTTGTCCTTTTCATTTATAACAAACTTTCGTGATACTTGAACATCGATGGATAATTAAAATTTATGCAACTAGGCATTTTCGACTCACCTGGTACCTCAGTTTGCATTTGTAGCTAGTCGTTTGACGTCATTAGTAGATAAAGTTTCGTGTTATCTTCATTATCTTATGAAATTAGAAATATGTACCCATTTAGTCGTTGTTTCAAACCTTATCAGATCAAAAATATATACCAATTTTGTCTTTGTTTCAAACCTTATCAAATCAGAAATATATATCCATTTAGCCATTGTTTACAAAATATTCCACAGATGCATCCTCATACTCAAATGGGTTCAACACTCGATTGCACAATAAGCAGCTCTATACATGTATATAACCAGTGCTTCGAATCTTCTATCCCTTCAGGAAACATACAGCAAAAGCCGGAGTTCCTACAGCCAAACATCAGTGCAGGAAGACCAATTGTAAAGCCAGCAACTAAACCAGAGAGCATCACAGGAGGTTTGAAAATGAGTGGTGCAGGCCAACCTCGATTTGGACCACAAGGCCAGTTTATTACAGAGAAGCAAGCAGAGGATAGTAGCCAAGGTATGCTTATTTTTCCCATGTCAATTATAACGAGCATAGGCGTCAAATCTTAAAATGAAGATTGTGTAAATGCTTATTACATCTTGATGATAAAACGAAGGATGAAAGTGCGACGATAACCATTTTCATATTCTCATATTGTTTCATTATTCGACATTCCAGTTATTTAAGACATTCTAGTTATTTAAAACAATCCAAAATTATTACATTTTTCTTTGGATCAAATGACTGTGAACGAAACTTTAAAAAAATATGAGAAGGTCTACAATATTAACAATCGCAAGCAAAAGAAATTCTCTCAAGCAGCAAGTCAAAATTAAGCCTCAAAGATGGCTCAAAACCAGTATGGCTAACTCTCTCGTTGTTTACTCGAAAAATGGTTGTTACGAGAAGTCATGAGTATGTATCGAAAGAAGATGAATAGATCGAAACATCTGCCTCGGGCATTTTATTTGTCTACTTCAGAGGCCAAGCATCAAAGGGGCTCTGTCTCCAAATTTCGGTCGAAACGGCGATTTTATAGTTTTTGATAGGCATTATCACACAGACTTTAATCTTTTTTCAAAAATGAAAGCGTTATTTTGAAGATAAATCCTTTTACTTCACAGAAGAACAAACCAAACATTCATATCTTTTACGATCGCTCGGATATAAATGGATTTTTAGCGGTCATTTTTTGGTGGCTTGGGTGAAGCCACCAAACAAACTGCAGAAAACAATGGACACGTGCCTAAAAAATAGTGTTTATAGATTTGTTTAAACTTTGGCGACGGAGCCCCTTTAAGTGGACGCCTCGATAAGGGGACTGAAAATTAGCTGAACAGTCTTCTAGCAGTACAAAATTTGAAGATTTCTTTGAAAGTGAAACTATGATGGAACATGCTGAAAGCTTTTTCGTCTGACATTCATCAGAGTATGAAAGGTAAGATAAGCTGTGTTTTGAAATAAGCCAATCAGAAACATCCCAGGCTGGATTGGTATTATACTTTAAACACCAATCAGAGTTACGTAGAACAGACTTAGACCAATGAGAATTACTTGCATAGTCCGAGCGAGAAACTATTCCTGTCTCAGTTTTCGGATGTTTATCTGACGTTTCACACTGTGATGAGTGTCAGACGGAAAGCTTTCAATATGATTCATCTTGGTTTTGCTTTTCAAAGCAATCTTGAATAATATTATTCCAATAATATTAATATTACTTGAATAATATTATTGGCCATCCAGCCAAAGGCAGCATGTGCTATTTTTAAGAAATCTGCCCATGTTGTTGAAAATGGTTGGGGTTTGTACGTAGAACGGATAACGACATTTGAGATAAGCACGACTGAAATTGAAACAAGGAAGACTATTCACTTTTGAGTAACGCTAAAGAATCTATTTTAATTCAATTGCAGGGGAAGGACCGACCGCAAATGACCGCTCAGGAACTCCGAAAAATCTGTCTCCGACTTCTTATGTTGACAAACAGATGATAGAAGCCAAAACATGGGTTCCGCAGGAAGTGTACCGGCAACCGCAACAGAAGCCAGTCAGTATCCAAGAGAGGCCACAGTTTTCACCAGGCAAAGAAAAGCAAGCCATGCACATGAGAAGGGGTCCGGAGATGGGGCGGAAATCCGGCAGCCCTTACGACCATGGATTGGCAGCTGCCGAGTATATGAAGAAACTGGAACAAGGATCAAGTCCGAATCAAAATGGGAAGAAGACAAAGCAAAGCAGTAGTGCGTCAGTGCCATATCCAAGTCCTATTGTGTCAACACCCAGCTCAGAGAGTGAACGAAGCAAACAGCAAGAGATACAAACAGGTGAGATTGAATGTTATATTGTAAAATGCGATAAACGAAGTTAACAATTCACTTGCGTTCATGGATATATGAAAAGAAAAGAATACGCTACTACTTTTGTTTACCTTGGTGAATTTTGGTTTAATAAGTGTCCTTATTAGCCGTCGTTACCTTGTAAAGAACGTTATTATAAGGCAATTCATACAGCCCGCGGAATTAGCGAATCAGAACGCTAGATTTTCGTCAAGTTAGAGGGCCTTAAATCTCCATACTGCCCTCAAATTTCGTACATCCCGCTATTACGTCGCATAAACACTTACAAGAAACCTAGAATTAAAAGAAAATGTTTGGAAAAATGTATAGATTGCTTGGGCTGTATGAATTGCCATATGATAAACTTGTTATCGACCAAAGTTACTCAGGCAGTAGTGGGATGTCAATGCCTGCGGTCTTCAGTACAGCCTGGACTCGCGAGGGGTGTGCAAAAAGACGAAGGGACGAAGGGGGCTGTACATCCCAGTACTCATTAAGAAACAGTAATCATTGACGAAAATTTAGGGCAACGCTTACGCACTTATTCAATTTCTCAACTTTCAATTTCGATTTATCGCAGCCTCTGGCAATATGTATGTTATGCGTGGTGGAATATGGAATATGTGGGTTTAGGTCAAATGCCACCCATGACTAAATCTATTGTATCTTTCTATTAGAGAATTGCTGGAGGGACATAGACGCTCTGTTTCTTTGATTTGAGACACAGCAAACCTTGACCCTTGGTGAAATGCATGATTGTGAATTTTCTAACAATTTCTTCGATTCAGAGATTATTTGACAGTGGAAACCTAATTTGAATATGAAATTTTATGTGAACAAAATCGGTAATGTCATGTTGGGTGAGTGGCCGAGCGGCTTATACAGTTTCCTTTAGGTAACTGAAGTTAAGCTTGATCGCGTACGGTCAAAATCCGGATGGATGACCTTCCAGATGCCTAACCAAGCAACTCATTTCGCCGTCCTTCGGAGGGGACGCTAAATTAGGGATCCCATGCCTGGATGCGGCATGCATAGTAGGCCTAAATTAGCTGTAATATAGCTAGAAATCTTTCCAGCCTACTTAAAATAAAGCAATGAATGTTAATGTTAATGTTAATGTTAATGTTAATGTTAATGTTAATGTTAATGTTAATGTTAATGTTAATGTTATGCGTGGCTTTGTTTGGAGCCTGTTTTTTTTTTAATTCTTGATAAAGGACTACCGTGCACGAGTCAAAAAAGATTTTCTAATGTTTGATTAATAAATCAAAAACCTGTTATTCGGTTGTATCAATTAGAATTTTGAGGTGTGTCTGAAAGAATAGATTAAACAGACTCCTGTCTTTCGTCCGTCTCAAAGAGACTCAAAATTGCCCAAAAACCCTTGATCAAATAACAGCCGTCTTAATCAGTTTAGAGGAATTGGCTAGTCTGCACTTTAGCGGACCAGCTTCAATATCGAAGTAATGTGTCATGGGGTAAGGGTTAGGGTCAGGGTTAGGTTTTGGAAAGGGGTTTTTAGGGTTAGCTGGGGTAAGTTAGGTTTAGTTAGGGTAAGGTAGGGTTTAGTTAGGGTTAGTAGGGTATTTGGTCAAATACATTCCCGAGATATATGACATAAAGCTGGTCCNTAGGTTTTGGAAAAGGGGTTTTAGGGTAAGTTAGGGTTAGTTGGGGTAAGTTAGGTTTAGTTAGGGTAAGGTAGGGTTTAGTTAGGGTTAGTAGGGTATTTGGTCAAATACATTCCCGAGATATATGACAAAAAGCTGGTCCGCTAAAGTGCAGTCGTCCCGAGGAATACAGTTATGTTTAAGAGGAGCGAATCTCGTTCTTACAACTATCATGGGAATTTTTTTCGCGAATGAATACATTTTGTTTTGAGGATTTTTCTATTTTCAATGCAGTAGCCAAAAGTTCAAATTTTGTTCTCGATGAGACAGCTGTTATTTGATCAAGCTTTTTTGGGGCTAATTTGAGAAGGAAATTTGAGGAAAATGTTTTATTGCAAGCACAGGAATTAAGCAATAGTATCAGCCAGGGTAAATATGTTTAACCTCATCTTTCAACTAAACATAAGCATTTTAATAGTCACATATTTTTTATTTATCCCGGACCGAACACACGGGACTCTTTTTGACTCAGCCGGTAGAAAAGTCGATTCAATTTTATCCAGTTTTCCAATTCCAGAACCGTGTTGATCATTGTGGATTGCATGAGTGGGGTTTCATGTTTCTTTTTTGAGCAGTTTTGACCCTGTCTCTTTTTCTAGAAAACGTCCAAGAGGGTCCAGAGATATCCCATTTCACATTGACTGGTGATCGATTGATTCCAAGCCCGGATCGTGGACGTCCAAGGAAAATTCGAGTGGAGAAAACACAGCAAATTCCAGTTGGCAGTGCAAAGGATATCGAGGGTTCCCGCGGGGCACTCGAGCATCCATCTCGTAAACAGTCAACTACATGTAACTACACTCGAACCAGCGTGATTCACTCCATGACTGCACCCCAAGATGACATGAGAACTGTAATGTCAGTGAAAGAGGAATATGTGTCCCCGGAGGGTAAGAGGAAAAGTCCTGCTACACAGCACGATAGACTGGCCTTTGCTGAGAAGAAGGCGAAGCAAGACATGAGGAAAGCAGAGGCAACCAGAATTTTTGAGGCTGAACGAGAAAAACTGAAGACGAGACACGTAGAGAGTCACTATGCCAATGAAGTCAGGAATATGCAAATGAGGTGAATATCATACGTTAGATTAGTCAATTAAAATCTGTCTCACTTTAGATGTCAGGCGAAATTATCTGCGAATAAAGCGATCAAAGTAATTTGCATGAGTAATTTTGCTTTATCGCAAATCTCACCTGCCACCTAATGCAAGACAGTCTTTAGACTGTTTCTCTACCATGACCGGTGTCTGGCAAATCTAACTGATAGTTGTAGTCCAATGAGTTTGTGAAGTACCCAAAAGGTGTGGATGAGAAGCTACAACAGAGCGTAGATTATAGGGTTATTAAACCGTTCGCCCAGGTATGGACCAAAAGGTCCAATGATGCGAGGTGATTTATTTTAGTAAATCTATTCGTTGCAAAGTTGACGTACCTGGAAACAACTATTTTTGTTGAATTTTAATGTTAAACAGCGTTTGTAATGTGTAGAATAGTATATTTTTAGATGGTGGACAATTTTTTCTAACCTAGAAAGGATGACAGAGGAAGTATTTCCTTACTTTAAAAATCCGATGACTTTNTAGATTATAGGGTTATTAAACCGTTCGCCCAGGTATGGACCAAAAGGTCCAATGATGCGAGGTGATTTATTTTAGTAAATCTATTCGTTGCAAAGTTGACGTACCTGGAAACAACTATTTTTGTTGAATTTTAATGTTAAACAGCGTTTGTAATGTGTAGAATAGTATATTTTTAGATGGTGGACAATTTTTTCTAACCTAGAAAGGATGACTGAGGAAGTATTTCCTTACTTTAAAAATCCGATGACTTTAGGAAAAGATATTTACCGAATTTCGTAGTTTGGAGAAAACAGTTAGGAAGAATGAGAGTTGAGGGCATTGTTTTTTGTCTCCTAATTTTCATAGATTTGCATCCTGTGAAAAGATATGTTGTGCTATGAATAACAAATTCCTGTAAAGTTACTTTGTTTTCAACACAATTTTATTTTCCGTAAAAGAGGCCTATTGAACTTCTTTTTCCTGCAATATTTGAGTTTAATCAAAACTTGCATTTTCTGCAATCACAACTTACCTTCCTTTTGTTTTTGCTGAATTTGTTCCGGTAACATTATAGTTTGCCTTTTATTGTTGTTCAGCGAGTCTCAAATTCATCTTCTTCAATTACAGAGCCCAAGAAATGCAAGCTATGCCAAAGAGTGATATGCCCATCAGAGGACCAGTGTCTCCAGGTTCCCGCTTTCAGAGTATGGCTGCTTCTGCGTTGGACAAACCAGATCGTCACGTCAGAGACAGGGTAAGTCCGAGGAACAAATCACTGATTTTTTTTCGTACACCTTCATTGAAATGACAAAAAAATCACACAAAAACTCACTAAAAAATCACAAAATCACAAAAATATCACAGAATCACAAAAAATCACACACAAAATCACACACAAAATCACACACAAAATCACACACAAATCACAGAAAAAAATCACGTACACTATTTTGAGAAGTGATTTGCCCCTCGGGTAAGTCGGTTCTCATTGTCCTGTTTCTTGTTACTGCTTCTTGAAGCCTGGAGGCCAGCTGTCAATTTTATTTCTTGAATCTTCAATTTTATTGATCTGCTCGATCATAGTTACTACATGTAGCTTATTTTAAAACTGACATTAATACAATGGCCAAATTGAATTACGTCGGTCCAGATGATAAGGGAGATCAAACCGAAGATAAGCTTCAAATCTTTCCACAAATTTTGAATCTTCAGACAAATTTGTAAATGAAGGTGTAGAATAATGAGTTGTTCGAGATTCAACTGTAGTAAATGTTTATAATTTAGTCAAGTGGTGATGATGTGAATTTTGTTTCAGATGGAGACCAAGAGCATTCCCGTGTCGCTAGCATATGGCCAAGGTTCACCATATCCCGGTCATCCTTCATCTGAAATTGAGAAGTTCCGCTCTGAATTCCTGCAGCATGACCTTCATCGCCTTCCGACTCCTTTCGGGGCATCGCTGCCATCGTCTGTGGAGGGCTACCCAGGATTGTCAACCCCCTACTCTGGAAGTAGTTACTACGGACAGCGGTCTGGAATGTCACAAGCTGATTCGTTGCTCCATCAACGTTTTGAACAACCACAATCTCATATGGAACATGAAAAGGCCTTCGCAAAGTATTTTGCAGAAAAGGGTGATATGGGACTGAAGCTTGGGCAGGAACCAAGCAAACACCCACATGCTGAGAGAATGCGACCCTCTAGCCGTGATGGGCATAGCCATCGGCCACCGTTCTACCCTCATCATGCTTCACCGCTGGGTTTCCAAAGCCGTGAGCTCAGTAACCCTTCAAGGAGTGCTAAAGGAAGTCCGTTTAATAACTTCAGACTTGGTGAGATGTTCGCCGCCTCTCGTGCTCAACAAATGGAGCCTGGTGACATTGTCCCAAAAGACTCTAAAACGCCTATTGGAGACAGCCGTCGAGATGGACGAAGGGAGTTTGGCACTCCGTATGGAGCCCCGTTTTTCCAACAACCTTTTCAGTACGGTAACGTTGGTTCTAGTAAATCATACCCACAAAGAATGAGCGGACAGAGAAGCCCATATAAACATCTTTCTGAGATGGAGAAGAGTCGCTACCCGCCTTCTCATTCAAGCAGCCAAGCACATGGTGGTCCTGGTGGAATGTTATCAGCGAATCTTGTTGTTACGAAAGCTGATAGCCTCGGTTATGGCTCAGTTCATTATGACCCCAGAAACCCTGATGGAAAGAAGTGAAGGCCTACATGATTCATATTGGTTTTGTGATGGTATTTCAAGTCGCTGTCAACACTTCTAGGGGACTCTAAGGGAGGTTGTTCGCAAGGGGGAAATTAACGCTAATATGATGCTAAACATTGAGGTTTGTTATCGCACTCAACAACTGGATTTTGGCTTTGGTTATGATAACATGGATGGACTTGTGAAGGGTTTTTTCATGGTAAAATTCTCTGTTCACTGCCTGTAGAAAGGCGAAGTCAAGAATGACTTGCTTATGTCAAATGTTTCGTGACTAAATGTTTCCTTGTCGTATTTTAAGGCTATGTGGACTAGAATGTACTAAAATCAAGTATTGTTGAAGTTAGACAACGGGGACATTTGCCCCTTCTCAGACCAAAAGACGGACATGGTGTCTGACACTTGTTCCCTTAAAGGCACACTGTCGTGGATGTGATTGGCTATTTGTGATGTCGAAATCACTAACAAAAGATCTGGCCTTTCAGTAATTACCAAGCCCTTATGCTTTTGGATCATACTTTCTTTCGCGAATAAAGGGAGTCAGATCGTTATCACCTTCATGAATTTCGATGTACGTTGAAATTATCGAAGCTTGCCTAATTCTATTCTTTTTGATTGTCTTATTTACCCAATCAGCGCCACGGCAGTGTGCCTTTAATGTGAATTTAAATCTGACTTTTGACGCCTTGTCTGTGTATACAAACAAGTTATCTTCGAGATATCGTCAGGATAGACGAACAGATAGTTGGACAAAATCAGACGACTCGTATGTCGAATGCTTTGGCCGTCCTGTTTTCACACCAGACGGCTTGTCCGCCTTACACCCCATTCACACTACTGGCAAGTTAAACGAGCTTAAAATAAACCAGGTTATTGAATGCTGCGTTCTAATTGGTCGATCCAACAAATGGAAGGCATTTGATTGGTTAAAATTTAACCTGGGTTAGACAAAGCTGGTTTAACTGCTTCAGTGTGAATGGGACATTAGACAACTTGTTCGTCTAGACGATTTGTTGCTCGCAAGATTTTGACAAATGGCGAACTTACTGCATGATTCGCAGCTAGACGCTGACTGAAATTACTTAAGACTCATAACATTACATAAATGTGTAGACTGTTATCATTGGGCATATTCCTAGGCCTAAATTGTCTAATTTGGAGACTTCATTTTAGGATTTTTTTTATGACCTCGTATGTAACTAATCGTTCAATAAATTCAAATCGATAGCGAAAACTACGAATCATATACCGTATAAGTCTAGGTATGTGATAGCGTACCACATTTTTGCTAGATTCAGTGTCTAGAAATTGGTAACAAACTTTTTACTCGACGCAATTACGCAGTTAAGTTGAACACTTATTTTCGCAATAAAACGGTTTCGTTGCAACAGAAATCATTGCAATTTTAGCCATCCATTTATTTAGATCAGAAAATGAAAACGTTATGAACTGTTCATTGCAACTGGATTTCAAATTTTAGGGAAGAAGTTCATCTTTCTCTTTGAAACCTAAATGTCTGCTACTTCTCCAAACCAACGAATGTTTTATCTTCCCAAACAAGATGTTTCAAATAAGAAGTTCGGGTTTTACCTTTTGCAGAATTTGATACAAAGAAAGGGCAGATGTTTTACCTTGGGTCGGGTGGCACATCCCCAACCAAACCCAGGTCAAGATCCCGATTTTCAGGACTGCCAATCCTAGGAAGAAGAATTTCGTTAATTTTATTTTAGGCGTTTGGATTAGCAGCACCTTTATTTTAACGGATGTGGTTCACGTCCCCGACGTTAGCTTGGGGGTGATTTCTTCGATTAGAAGAGGGATACAGTAACATATTGTGTTAGTGTGTGAACTAGAGGATGGAACACAGGCTAAGGGGTGTACTAGAACACAGGCCAAGTAACAGTCATCATTTAAAACACCAATTTTCGTCTTGAACATGGGTGTTGCTCAACACCGTTACTAGAGGCTTGTATAGCTACGGATGCAAGCGAATTCCGTATGTAAAATATCAATTCCTCTACTGCGTTGTAATACACCTTGACTCATTTCTTCAAGCTGCAGAGATTTGATGAGCAAGTTGTTTTATACGAAATCTTGAGGGCAAAATCATTTTATATAGATGGTTCCTAAATGCATGCCCTTACTGTAGTTCTGCTGAAGGTAGATTAAAGGTAGAACAACATATACTGTGACATTTTGTAAATAGATTCAATTAAGATGGTAGTGTATAGTAGACATAGAAATGGATTTTAATTGAAACTGAAAATGTTATGTTTTGTCGAGGATACGTGTTCACTAAGTTTCTGATGTAACAAGCATATGGTTCAAATATTTAAAACGTCGGTGTAAAATTTTATTCCCTTTTTCTTTGAATTGAATGGCTTGAAAGGAACTTAGGCTACTTTGCAGTAATTCTACCATGGACATTTTTTGATATCTTGATTATTT